>DWDT01000017.1:0-39790 GCA_018245595.1 Microceris scylla
GCCACTCCTTCCGGTCCTGGGCCTTCCAAATCCAGCAGCTTCCCGCTGTCTTCTTCAGGTCGTCAGACCATCTGGTAGGAGGGCAACCTACGCTTCTTTTACCGAGACATGGTCGCCTCTCGATGAATTTTCTTCCCTATCGGTTCTCAGTCATTCGAACGATATGGAAAAACGAATAAACGATATCCATATCGAATAGCTAAAAAACCGGCTATTTCTGAATCAAAACAAACATACTGGTAGAGCTTTACATTCTTAAAACAAAATATATGTAGTAACATTATCAAAGAACCGGGACACGAATGGTGAAATACGAGTAGAGTACCAGATCCGCGTCTCGGTAGAGCGATTGTGTATTGTTATAGAGGCAAACTGAATTATTTTGAATCTGATCCCAGGTCCACGTACCGTTAATAAAAAGAGTCCATGTAAGACGGCCGCACGCAAACGTAGGTGAACTGGAACGTCCCTGAACGATCGTTTATCTGGAGACAGATAAAGTACAATGACAGCTGCCACTCCGAAGAGCCGGGAGCAATGACGTCACCGGCCATACGTTCCGCGTTAGGGCACGTCGGACGTTCCCGATTGAGATTTAACAGCCGCCTAACGCGACATTCATTCGATATCCGAGCCATACCCTCGTACGTCCTAACTAGCTCGACTGTGACTGGCGGCAGATTAGCCTTTGATGTACACCGCACGCTTCGGTGGCTTTACTTCCAGACACATACGTTTAAATATTGCTTTCCGATATTATGCAATCAGTATCATTGGCGATCGAATTGGTTGTAGGATCGTTCAACGTTCATGTTATTTAAATCTATTGCTATCAAGACTTGAAGACTTATTGTTTATACACAAACGTTTATTTACGTAGACTCAAACAATCCTGAGGCCGTAGTAAACGCTCTCCGAAAAATTCTAAACTTTTTCGTACATATAAAATGAAAATAATTTTAGTTGGAAATGGAACGGAGAACGAAGGGCAGCAGTTGTAATAGGACGTCCACAATATAGATCAAATTAGTAAATAAGTAGACGAGGCGCACGTCGGAGCGCGCTGCAGCGACCGCAGTATCGCAAGCAGCTGACGACTGCGCAATATATTCCACATGCAGCGCTCCGTGCACTTAGCGGTAATGTATCGACGCGACGTGATACATGGTGTACGTGGTAATTACCCGATGATGGAGCAAACGTTGGTTGGCGCGTCGCCAGCGCGCTGCGGCGCACGCCCGGCCTGCCTCACCGCCGGCTCACACCTAACATACTTACAATTAACTTCATGAACTCCAAGTGTCATAAGTACTCTCTACCTACAACGAAACGATACATTGATTTTTACTGCATAGCGTATGTTTAGCATTATTAACGAGCGACAACAGTGAGTGGCCAGTGAGCTCCTTAACAAGCAATACACAAAATTTTGTTTACGGTGAAGGTGTTCAACGTGTCCATTTTCTTCAATATTGACTACGGACTACACGTAACTTATTATCGTGCCGTACATTGCCCGTAATGTATAGTGTACAGATACTGCCTCTTAGCAGTAATTACTCGATGATAGACGAACATTGGCTTTTTGCCAGCTACTGGTGCGGGTACAGATTCACGGAGGTTGTTTTAAAATTGCATTGTAGTTTTTGGGTGAAGTGCAATAACAATAGGTCATAAAATATGTAATTGATGAATGCATAAATAATATATGTTCCTAACATCAAAAGTTTATGAATACTTTTTGTTACAAGATATACATAAGGTCCCTGAAAATCGTGAGAATTACTACTTAAAGTATCTTAGTCCACTGCTGGACATAGGCCTCCCCCAAAAGGGGGTTTATGCCAGTAAACTCCACGCGGGTCATGCGGGTTGGAGATCGCAGGGCACAGCTTTTCGCACCGCCAACGCTGCTGCCCGTCGGCGGCCAGGGCATTATCCGTGCCTATTTAGGCTGCGCTGTACGGCAATCAGCCGGTCGCCAGAACCTCGTCTGTCATAGCAGGGCGTACCACGTGCAGGTGAGGTTGGCTTGGGCTCCTAAATACAACATGTTAAGTATTATGCACGTTATCGGTTAGAACTAACATCATCTGATTCCATCTTAATATTGATTGTCACACGCACAAACAAATCAAACGTTTGTCGTCTGTAATTTCTTCGGTACCAAGACCTAAGTCGTAATTACAGCATTGTAGTACACCATGAAACACATTCTTTTCATAATGAACGTATTACGCTACGTAAAATCTTGTATTGGTATGAAATGGAATGCGGAGAATTATTCAAAACCCGTTTCAGAACGAAGTTTTTAATCCATCAATATCCTATTCAGCCACTACATGAAGTTCGACGGCGGTACAAAGAAAGCTCGTCGAAGTTCGAATAGCTTTAGAAGCTTTAATATAATTCGGCACGCGATGCATCGCCCGCGCCGATGAACGACGTCGATGTCGATCTCATATATCGCCGGTAATGTACTGATACGCGCTCTTAGCGGTAATTACGCGACGATAGCCGGCGCTGGCGTGATGCCAGCCGCGCGCCACCGCGCTGCCGTATCGATGCCGTTCATCTTTTCGCCAAAAATAACACGATCGAAGTTAATTTTCGGCTATCTACGTCGGATCTATCTAGATCCAGATAATAAAATAATACTTTATAGTATCTGTGCACTGTATCATACTTATATACTTGTATTTTTTATGTTAATTAAACACGAACGCTGAAAACAAACATGACAACGAGTTTCTGTAATATTTATGTGAAAGATTTTTATCGAGTTTAATATTATATTAACCTAACAAACCTTGTTTTCTTTTCCCGGTTAAATGAGCAAGAGTAGGAAGACGAATGAGTATAGTATAAGTACTTATTTTTGATAAATAGGCAGTAAGTTTTTAAAATGTCGTATTATATCAATACACGTGTACACTATAAGCTCAATCTCAGTCTTTATGGAAAAATAAATTCATCTGTACGACCTACTGTGTTAATTTTGAACGCATTCAGGCTAACAAACAGTCATTTGATTTATTTTAATAGCATTGTTAGAACGTTTTTAATAATTCATATTAGCATATAATATTTACGTTCCCTCTCACCAGCACTTCCAGTTTTGGAGTCTTGATGGAGTCCTTCGGCGACAGCGGTCATATGCTTGTTTGTTTGGAACTCGCTTCAGGTAAACAACTTGAACAATATATTGAACTCCGGTCGGTTGCGGATCGACGAATGAATTTCTATAGTTTGAATATATACAGATATTGGAAGATAGCTTTCTTCCTCAATTTCAATAGATAAAGCACAGTGAGTATCGCGTACAGGCACAAACGCAAGGCATCTCGATAAGCGAACAACAAACAGCGCGCGGTCACGCGACGGCCGCTGATAGCGCATCGGCTCTCGATCCCTCACTCGCTAGTTGCGGGCGCGGGCCGGCGGCGACTGGCCCGTACTGTCCTTTAATTTCAGCAACAATAACATAATCAGCCTGTCTAAGTTCACTACTGGACATAAGCTACCAAAGAGGGGTTTTGAGCCAATAAATGTCTTGCTTGGCATGCGGGTTTTGGATCGCAGAGCGCGGTTTCTCGTATCGCTTACGCTGCTGCCCGTGGGCGGCCAGAGCAATCAGCCCTCAATATTATTAATTTATTTTAAGGCAAGTTCAAGCGCGCCCCACTTAGATAGAAGGTTAGATTTTGTTTTGAATTGGATCATATTGGATGTACTTGTTAGGAAGTGTCGAGTCATCACACCTATCAAATAATGCTTGGCTCCAGTGCGGAAAACAGAGCGGCAGTTTTTCGGATTACTGGACAGAAAGTTAGTTTCGATCCAATTCTATTAGGTTTATGATGTAAAGAGCGCTGCACGTTGTGACTTTTCGAAGCGATTCCCTTTGAGCCGCGCTAGTATTGCTACAATAGAGTCCAAAGTAATTGCACGGCTGCTGTCCGGGATATGAAACGTTCCATCGCCATACTTTACCCGTTCTGTATAGACCTGCGTCGGCGTCCGATTACTTGGATTGTACTAATGTTATAATGGCGGCTTGCAATGGATCTATTGAACTGTACAATATATGACATTTGATGGTACTTATCGCATTAACCTCACAACTTTCCTTCATCGATACTATATCCTCGACGAGAATATAGTATCGTATCATACTGACGGGGATTCCTCGTCAATATGTTTTCACTGCTAGATATACGGGTTGGGGTATTGGGGACGTGGCTTTATTTAGGATTTATTCAAAATCTATATGCAACAAAAATGTATACTAATCTTTTCGCAAGTTATTTTATTTAAGACTATTGGAGTGGTCGATTTCTACCAAGGGTGGAAGTTACAGGTAGGAAGTTGTATCATATACGTTGTATATAGTTGAGAATGACATTTCCTATCGATAGCATATACAGTAATTCTATACTCAAAGTTATAAATAGAGGCAGGGCAAACAATACGTTAGCAAGAAGAGGTGCTGTGTATCAGTATTCCGGCGGTGATTACCGGTTTAAGCGGCTTAGCGCTACACTGCCAATTAGCCGCCATTCCACCGCGCTCGCGATTAGTGATCGAAACTTCGCAGTCTAGGTAGCTACGTAAATGTATGATAAGAATGTTTAATTTCGTAATTGGAATGGTCGCAATATACTATTATCAAAGTAAGAAAAGTAACTAAAGGTAACTAGGTAAACTAAGTATAAAAAATGCTACTTGTCATCATTAATTGTAGGTACGTCACCAACAAACCTTATTTCAAACGAATATGCAGACGTTAAGATACTCTATAAATCTCAATTTGTATCGTAAAGGAGTAATGGAAATCATAAACATTGTGAAATAAGTAAAAGACGTTCTGTTCATTTTTCAATTTGTTCGCTAAACAGCCATCAAGCGCGCTGCTCGCGGCGCCGCTGCGGTCTGGCGCATCGGTTTGAAATTAAAGCTTCGTTCCTTTGTTTTGCGCTCCTTCGATGAAGTTTGCGGTTATCGCTCCAAGTGTTCTATAGCCCGTCGTCGTGTTAATTGGATTTACCGCTGCTATAATTGATAAGCAAAATATTGGGACGCTGTCATTTTCTGGTTAGTGTTTACAAAATTGTATATATTTAATGGTGTCGAAATTTGTTGGTACGTGCTTCAATTTATTATTATATTTTATAAAGAACGCTGTCTCATTAAACGTTCTGTATAAATGAAGTCATATAAAGTTATAGCCTTGCTATATTTGTGAAAAAGAGTTCATATGTAGGTAATCTAAAAAACAAAACATCTTAAAATGCAACTGCGTACATGGAGAAAAACAACGTAGTTATTTTTCGATATACGAAACATGAAACTGCATGCCAACGTCCGCTTTCAAAGAGTGGGTTTTAGGCACGTCTAATATTTTCCGAGCGTGACCAACGTGACGCGAATAACAGACAGCTGGGAAATACATAAACACAATTACATTCTTGACTAATATGTGAAGTTTTCAAGCACCAAAGAGGAGAGCTTTTTCTTTTCATGTTAGTACAATAGTAGTATTGTCAAAAAACAAAACATTTTTTAACAAACATAATATGTTTTATAAAACGTATAGGCTAGCGAAATGTTGTTGAAGCGTGATCACACGTTGTTTATTTTGACGTAAGCTGCTAACACCACTTGGCTTGGGTGCCATTGTTTTTATCAAAGTTTGATTGAATTCCGGATAGCGATTGCGTTTTAAAGTCCTTCGCAATCAAAGGCTTTAGTAAATCTGATAATTGTCTGCATTGCACAGCTTCCCGTACCGCCTACGCTGCTGCTGTCGGCAGTTATGGTATTGAGCTGTACCTAGGTAGGCTGTGGTATATCGCGATCAGACGGTAGTCAGCGCCTCGTTTGTTACTTCATAGATTGTATTATTGTGCCACAAGCAGGTGAGACTGGCTTGAGCTGTTAAGACGGAGCTTGGAGCTATTAGCATTGTTTACATCTGTTGGCATAGTTAAAAATATCTTCCTAGCATGAGATTTATGTATTGTACTCACAGTGATTCGCTTAAGCTGCCTCTTCCCCTTGTACCAGGTGACGATGGCGGGCGGGCGCGAGCCGGCGGACTCGCACGCGACCTCGTACCGCCGCTCCGCCGTCAGCACGCCGCCCTCGCCCACCTCAGCCGGCTTCTTGATCTCCACTGTGAGCGGCTTCACTGAAAGGTAATTATGGTATTCATAGTCGTGTCCTATCACCAAATGTCAGTAATGGTGCAAATTTCAAATACGTTACCTGCATTGTACATAGTTAACTGATATAGAGACTAGTTAGGACTTTGTAATTTCGCAATGTATTAAAAAACTTGAGTAATACTTACGAAACATGTCGAGCACCAGAGACAGTTCCTTGGGCGGCACTAAATGTGAGTTGGCGGCTTGGCACGTGAAAACGGCGGCGTAGTCTGCGCGGCGAATGGCGGGCCACATCAGGCGGTTTTCTATCACGTCACCCGTGTTGTGTTCATATTCCTCGTCTACCAGTACGCCGTTAACCAGCCATCGTACCGAGGGTTCAGGTCGACCTGAAAATATTTTCCTTTATTATTCTTGAAATGTAACACAATTGGATTGGTTGTATTAAATTTAACTATATTATTTTATTGTGCTATTTAAAAAAGCCGTTGTTTAAAATGTTGGTAACTAAAAAATGTTGGAATTTATAATTTTTTTTGTATATAAACTCGCTTATACTATTCTTAGCTACAAAAGTCTTGTGAAATGCGGCCGTGACACAATAGTTTGATGAACGTAAAAAATACAATCTCTGGAAACGTAGAAGAAAATGTGTATATCAAACGCAAGTTTTCTTAAACCGAAATAATATCAAAAATAAAATGCTTTTATTCAGTACATGCCTTCGGGGACAGTTAGAAATAATCAACTGCGTATTTTTTCTTAATCTACTGCCAGGTTGGAACGCAACCTCAGCCCAGAATACTCAGCAAGAAATTCAGGGAATTTGCCTTTTTTGGAATTTTCCTTTTACCTTCTATTACGGCCTCTCTTTTATTAAATATAATATTTACATTTATTACTGTTTAAATTAAAAATTAAAACCAACAACAGTGCTTTATCAGGCATAATTTTTCAATTTCTCTTTTTAAGTTATTCCCTTGTTGATCAACAACCGTTATATCTAGGCATGTCCGTTTATTTTCCATTAGGTAATAAACCAATATCTATTAACCATGAATAAATTCATACGATTACCTCAAAATGATATGAATAATATTAAAGTTAAAACTCCATGCACAATTGTGATGACTCCGTTAAAATTGACCAGTTGTCTAATTCCTATTTAATAAAAGAAGAATTAAAGTTTGTTACATAAAGGTTATGTGATCTACTAAATATTACGGAGAATTGTAATGAAATAAAACGAAGTGAGTAAGAAGTTTCTCCACGCGAATCTATCTTTTATGATGAAATATATTGAAGACAAGGTAAAATTTACGACTTAGAAAGTACAGAATACCTATAAGCATATTTATCAGGTGAGCGTGTATGTGCCTAGCGGTGTATTGTTGTACTGGGCGTAGTCGACTTTAACGAGACACAGTTGTACGCATAAAGTCCAATAAAATAATAAATAAAGACGGAAACTTCCATTCGCGCGTAAAGCTATAAATTCTTCATCGGATCCTCGGCGAACAATTGTTAAACAGACATCGATGCGATGAAATTCCTTCCGTGGATTACCGGCAGAGCCTTTGTCTATACATTTATCCGGCATGTGCTTTAGTGCGGATTCGGAGCCATTCTTGGGACCACTTTGTCCAAATTAAATTACGAGTAGGTAGTTCCGAGTGCGTCCAATCTAATTTCAAGTGTCAATGGATTCAATTTAGATTTGTGTTGGTGCCAGCGAGCGTTCCGGAGCCGAAGTTGTTGGGTTTGCATCTATTCATGAAATAGACGGCTTGTTGAGCCACGCGCTTGTTCTTGCTTTGAGATCAAATCCTGGGACGACGTTTAGAGCGGAGCTTGCGAGCATAATATGTTTGCCAGCTTTGCTCCCACTCCCCTTGTGGAAATTTCGAGTTGATACGGAACTTATTTGAGAATTTATGCAATAGCTTACCCGGAACACTGAAGCCCTTGAGAGACACTGCAGCGGAATTTAAATGGCCAACTACGAACTCAAATATCTGTTTACACGAAGGTTATCTGATTTAATTGAACACTTATATATTTAAAGAGATGTGTCAATGTTTAGATTAGTAATATCATATAGCTGTTAATAAATAATCAACGACCACTGCGTTCGAAAGAGAAAGAAAAATGATATACTAGGATCAAGAAAGAGAACAAAACATCGAAAAAGAACCTCTGTATAGTAGTCTGGTGAAGCAGATATTCATGTAACTCCTACATTGAGCGAATACTATGGTACCGAAGCCGAGCTTTATATAGTATCGTAGGACGGGAAGTGGCGTTAATAGCCGGGTAGATAACGCAAAGCGTATTAGCAGCGCACTGCCTGAATACTGTAGCGAGGCTAACAATTTAACTAATGCAGAGTGATTCGATTCTCTTCCATGGAATATACATATCTCTACTGGAGAATGCTACTATTTATGAGGGTGTCCCGTTGTAAGCGAGGAAGCGATAGTTCTCGCTTAGCGACTAAGAATTTAATATCATTATTTGAAATTTAAAGAATGTTTCCAACCATTGATAGGCGAATGTCATCTACACAATTATATATATATTTAAAATATGTTTTAAAAAATCATCTCACAAATATATAGTATTGGACCGGTTTTAAGAATATTGAGTGTAGTTATAAGTTATTATTAGGGTCAGAATCTTGGAAATAATTTACGATGAAAAATTTTTCATCTCACAGAAAAGCACAAAAAAATAATTTAAAGAACACTTTAAGGTTGATAGATATCATTTAAACAACGACGTGATCTCATTCGCATAACGATGTATTATTGTCTTTTTTGCCTGATTGGAAATAATCATATGGAGCTGGTGATTATCATTATTTATAAATAAAATCGAGTAAACGAATTCTTTAAAAATTATAAAAGCACACAACGAGAAAATTAAATAAACAAATGAAAATAATAAAAATTAAGACCCTTTAGCGCAGAACGCGTTCGACGGCTGAAGTAATTATAATCATTTTTGAACGGTTGTATTAGGAATAAGCCATGTATATTAAAACATTATGAATATTTATTGCTAGTTCTCGTGAGATCTATGCATTATAAAGCGAAGCACATACCATTGTTATAAACACCTACTCGTAAGGAAGGTTTTCTTGAGTCCGGTCGTGCCAAAAAGTAGCGTCCTATCACCAGTACGTTTGCAAATTGAAATTTCTTCGCTATGCTTTTGTCATTCGTGGGGGTAGGTTGAGACGAGTACCCAAAGCCGCTGTGAATTAGTCGAAGAGCGGAGAGCGCTTAAATTACAGCGACGTATGTACAAACATCCGCTAACGAAGGTAACGAGGAATAAACCGGGGATCTCTCGGTACGTACACGCAGTTTGTTTGGCTGCTAACAATTCGAATTTGTGTAACGAGGTGTGAACTTGTGTGGATAGGTGGGAGGGGGATGGAGAGGGAGGAGAGGGGGGGTCGGTTGAGGCTGTTGTTGTCGGCGTGCTCGTCGTGTCTCCGTCTAAACATCTTGTCGAATACCAGCCGAAGGCGTAGCTAACCGGTTTCAATTTGTACCTAATTTGCAAAACCGAATGAAGTTGAATTGAAAACACGGTGTACGTTATTATTATACATACTAGGTCGCCAGGATTCTGGCGGGACTTGCAGAAAGTAGGTACTGATTGACAAATTTGCCATTTTTACAGACTCGACGAACCAATTGACAATAAGTGACCTTCATCAATCTCTTCATAGCCATAACATAAGGTATGTAATACTCTGTATACTTTAAATATGTAAGGATAGTGACAGTAAACAGAATCAATATTTCACAATTAAATGTTTCGTGAGTATTTATACATATGTTTATATAATATGTACCGGCTTAACTCATGTGCGTTTTTCGGACCTGCACGAGGTCCTTCCTTGTGAGCTCCCGCTGCTTGCAGCGTGTAAAGTGTTTTTACAACGTCAGCTATCAACATATTGTTGAAAGGTAGCACATAAAAATAATGATCTCCGACCCGAATGCCCAGTGTGAGGATTATGGGAAAAACACCATGAAAGTGCTTAAGCTCTCCCGTTAGGGAGGTCTACGGCAAGCAATGCGCTGAGATAGGCCGACGATGTGGTAGGTGAAGAGTGTGAAATGTAAAACATCTGTTTTCTTCATTAATGTGAATTAATTAAATGAAATAGCCACTTACTCATTTCATCTTATTTAAAAACAATACTTACTCTAAAGTAAGCTCATGCTATAATTTAATTAAAGCATGTAATCACTAACATCACTTCAGTAATAATCAATTTTCCATCTACTTTCATTGGATATAAGTAAAGAAACAAAACCATCAATATAAATAGACTATAGCAAGGGATATGTGTACATTTTAAGACATGTTTAGGACATGGTCCAATGCGTCCTGAACAAAATCAAACGCCTGTCATTGTTGAAATACCGTAGGTACCAGTACCTTGAAATAAGATCGAGTGTTGAATTCAATAAATCCAATAAAACGCATTCCCTATTGTTTGACGGAACCACAAACCGCTGTGCGGATGGTGTCGCTGCAGAAATTGCCACTGGATATTCCAAGTTCTCTCTATTTACGGTTTTCGTTAAGCGTTGCTATTACACTGATCGTATAACTTGATAGTTCGGCCGTAAATCGATCGCCGGAACGAGATCCAGTTACTGCCTTTTCATAATTGCGAATAAAAATGGATCGTGAGAAAGCATTTTTAGTTATAAAATCACTGGCCCGATTATGAAAGCGGTAAAGATCCAGTTATACCGGTATTTATTCCCGAAGTCACAAGGGGGAGGGTTCCACGGCACTACGCTTACATCAGATACCAAGTTTGATACGCTACATCAGTGCTTCTTTAAATTAGACTTGGTGTTTGGAATAAAACAAATAAAGAAAAGTAAGTAACATAAAGATAGGAATTAGATAATATTAAATGAAAATAATATAAAAAAGAGCTGAAGATCGAGTTCAGTGGCGTGCCATTGGAGGGGTCTTTGTCCAGCAGTGGACGGGAATAGATTGATGATGATGATGATGTTGAAGTAAAATAAAAACTTTAATCACAATCAGCGAGCCCTGTGTGGACTAAAAATGTTAATGTCACCACAAGCAGCCATCTCATGTTATGGTAACCAGATGGATGAAAAACTACAGTATACGAATAAATAGGAGTATATACTTATATAGACTCTTTTATTCTTTTTTGACCAAGACAGAACAAGCACTTGTGCTCATTATAAAAATATTCTTCGGGGATGGGAATCGAACCCTCGATCTCGGCTCAGTAATCAAGTGCACTTTCCACTGGACCACGGGCCAGTCAATGTCTATGTTATATTTGAAAAATATTCTTTTGAATTTTGATGAATAGTTATAAGTTTGTTGTAAAAGTATTGTATTTTTTAACTTTAATACGCCAAAACAATGGTAGCGCAAGCAATCGAGTACATTGGTATGATAAATATTGAGTGGTTACTGTTGCTGACTTTGTGTTAGAATTGTCACGTGATGTTCGAAGACCGAAGAGAACATACTCGGAACATCGATCGACAAGCAACAGGCTTCAGGCGACCCTCACCGAAAACGTACGCAAAAAAACAAAGCCCTGGACTAAGCCCCCATCATTAGAAAGGCATCTGCCCTTACAACAATTGAATTTTTTTGCAGGCCGTATTTTCAGGAAATACGCTTCAATCAATTTCTCGATTATGTAAATTATTCGGCCCTCGTCAATTCGAATTTTGTTCCGAGCTATATATACTATAATCTGATAAAATCCATTTTGATTTGAATCTTGTAATTTTAACGCCGTGATTCTTGGGATTCTGCGAGCCTTCCTCGAATATGTGCGGGCCATTATCGTTTTTTACGGAAGTAGATGTTTAGCGTTATCGAGTAGACTAAAGTATGTTCACTGTGTGTATGATTAACGTCATCAATTCAAAGAGTGTCTTCCACCTGTTGCTGCGACTGAACAATTGAAAGCTCCTGTTACACCAGCAAGCTATGGTTGAAATATCTCTGAATTAATATAATTACTCAAATTTACTTCCAATCATATTGTTTCAATATTATATTTTCAGCATAGTACAAGATTAAAAACTTCACGGTTGTGTCTACTGTGATATATTGTACGAGAAAACTTAAAACTTTTTGAAGAGACACTATACTATGTGTGTATATTTGAAAAGAATCTTATGATGGATTATGCTTTTGGACGTTCGAGATCGTCGCCTATCCACTCCTTAGCGGAACAGCGATCCATATCGTCAGCGTATTGTTAGATGCAATTGTGTTTTCAGATAAAAGCATTTCAGTGTCTTCAGTCGCAAGCTGTTCTTGAAGAAAAATACAGCCTGAAGCGAGAGACGTCCGGAGCGGGTTTATCGGCCGCCGCTTTAGACTTTAAACGCCCGCCATTGTGTCCTGTGGCACTTTTAGCGGGATTACAATTGGGTGTCAACATTCTCGCGCGTCACTCGCTCGGACACTCCGCGTGTTACACAACAGAGGACAGCTGGCAGCGATTGTGAGGAGAACTGTTGTAAGTTCACTTACTCTTTGACAAATATCAGAGTTTCATAAACTGGCAAAAACTTAATATAGATGTGAGTAGTGGTTTTTTCTTGCGCCAGAATAGCACATTATTATATCAGACCATATTGCCATTTCATCTATTTTTTATCCTGCATCTAGATGATGTATTAAACTGTAGCTAAATATATATTATATGTATATTCATAGCTTTGGACTTTATAAATCAACTTATTAAGGCATAGGCAAAAATAATATTGTGTGCAAAGCCATCTTATTTTTACCTAATTGTGAATAGTTTTTCTTCAAAAACAAAACTCTATGCACCGTTACATATCGAAGCCAAAACCCATCCAAGCTGGAATCGAATAAATAAATAATATCAAGTTTAGGTATAGAAAGGCTTTGGAAATGATATAAGTGTCACAGTGGTGTATACATTCCCCTTGAAGAAATTATACTTCCACATATGTATGAGTGTCGTCGTTGAAAAATATAAAGCAATTTCGTCAACGACATTGAACCAAAGTTTGTGAAGTTTGTGTCATTATCATGTAAATTTGATTCTTTTCAGTATCTCATTATTTGTGAAAAAACGCCGAGTAATATCTGAAGTAAGTCTTGTCGACGGTATCGCAAGATCAAACAACAAGCTTAAGTTTCGACGGCGACAACTTTGTTTTCTAAAGCGCAAAAAAATAAAAGGTACGTGAAGGTAATGGATATATTACTTTACATAAATTCACACTTAACCTACATAAAAATGTTAGTGATATTATATGTAAAATGTCTTTTTCCCCTTACAATGGAAGCAAAACATCAGTTTCTGCTACGGCACAAATTAAAAATTAGATTATAATTCAAGCCAGTCCAAGATTATATACATATATTCGGCTGTGTAGCTCTCTTTTAAGAATTTTACGTAAGATCACGCCTGTAGTCCTCAAAGAGATATGCAGAGGACTGTGGTACAGTTAACCGTGTCAGGAGTTACGTTTACCTTCCACTATGGAATGCTGTCAAAGGCAAAGACATTAGCAAAGTGCCCATGGCCAGTGTGCTTTTCTATGGATTCAACTCTTTTTATTTTAACTTAAGGCCAGTTTCAAACAGTAGAACAATGAAACGGCGATGACTAGTGACGTAGTCATAGTCATGAAGGAAGCTCAATACTAATGACAATCTGGCACACACCATGCGACACGTTGTATGTACTGGTATGTGAGCAAATCTACATGCTAAGGCAGATGTTACAGCATCAGCGCCGTATTCGGCCCGTAACTAAAGCACTTCGCTGAATTATTCATTTTCCACTTCAGTGGAATGTAAATGTTAATTCATCAGTTCATTGTGTGAACATAAATATTTTTGAAACCCTCGTAACGTAGACGATGGATTTGTTTATGGTAAATGCTGCACTGGCTGCCGATTTTATCGAGAGTATCAAATCAAACCAATGACAACACCCATAATGGATACTTTATGTCCCAAAGTTTGGATGTCGGCAATAAAAAATGCGAAACTTAGCCCAATGAAGATCTCTTAAAAAGCAATAAAATAGGATTTTAGACCGATTCGAGGCCAACAAGTAATAGTTCATTAGTTTCACTTCATTACACATTTAACTCAATCTGTCTGAAAGGCCAATCTGTTTGTCGTAAATATATCTGATAAGGTTAATTTATAAATTATCGTGTTATATTTTAGGTATCTTTAGCAAAATGTTAAAATATGATGTTAAAAATATTTTCATTAAACGGTGAGAAAACATTTAAATCAGATGTTTTGTCTTAGATATGATCAGGTCTGATGTATGTGACCCTTCCCAGTTTTAACTCCACGTCATTATTTGATTAAATATAGACGTGCAAGACAAGTTTATTTAGCACTTAAATTATAAATTTTCTCGCTGTCGCACCCGGCATGTTCTAATTTTCCGTAGTAGGTCTCTTAGCTCAAAAACTGTCTCATTAAAAGAAAATATTAAGAGGACTGCGCGAAGTATACGTTATTCCAATACCAAATGGCTTCTAGCAGCATTTGTTACTAGGTTTATGGAAATAACAACATTTATAATTCATTGATCGAACCATTGTCCCCTCAGGGGAATTGAAAAACTAATTTATCAGTTGATTTTAGGTACACGTATAAACGTGTCCGTGTCGCTACAACGACTCGTTCGCCTTTGCCATTAAATATTTGTGCCCTTCTCAATGAGTTACACGTAGCGAGCCGGTATTACTGTCCATTTTTATAACCTTTGACACACGCGTACGCAGTTTAATCTATGCTGTAATATCAGGTTAAATAATTTTTCACAAAAAAAACAAGCCTTAAACAAGCCAAAAAAATATAGCACAAATCTCTTAGCAAGTTTAGATTTATGTGCGCAGCTATGCCTGCCATGGCTCAAGTCCGTATGTCCGAAATCGTATATAAGTTACGTAGATGTGATGATATAAGTATGAAAATATAAATGCTAGGTCAAGGTGAAGCTTACCTCCCAGGACACGACATGTCAGTAGCACGTCTTCGCCCTCCTCGTGGGGCCCCAGCGTGGTGGTGTTGATGACTCGCCCGTATCGGTCCACCACCACTGGTTTCTCAGGAGGCACTGGAAATAACACCACACATTATAATAACGCTAGAAAAATATATCACTATAATTAGTTAATAGGTCGGTTTACAACTTTTGGTTTTGTATTAAAAGATAAAAAGTCACGTTTTGAAATTGCGCTCGGTTCTTACAATATGACTCATAAGGACGCCACTCTGAAAAATGTTGAAGTTAATTTAAATTTTCAAGGTTTTTATAGTAGCAAACATTTGTTGCTTAATTTATACTTTTTTAAGTTCTTTGATATTTAACACATTTCGGTGTATTACACCGGTACGACTCGGTAACGAACTTCAGTGTAATATAGTCGTATTTACATCGCTTCGTCTGCTCGTGACATTTTCACGAACGTACGGCGCTGGAAAATAAGCAACAACTTAACTTGTAACTGGTTGTTAGTTTGGCGTCTTTTTATCCCAATTGCTTTATAACTGGCCATTCAAATATGCTCTATCTAGATGTCTAGGCTTTTAAGGAACAATTGTATTTATCAGTCACTGATTGCGTTTATTTAATGGCCTTTGTAGCCGTCAATATTGGATGTGGCAAAATAATGATAGTTTACCGCGACCACGACGATGAGGACCAGTATGATCTTTAGAAGTAATGAAGTAGTCCATGGCCATCCATTAGTTACATTTCTTCATTATTCAGAAAGTGTTCAGGTATATTGAATACAGAATTATTATTTTATTTTATGTTTGGTTCAACCCGGAAGCAGCTAAATGCATGAAAAGCATTTGCAATAAATAATACTATTAATCGGCCTAAAATCGTATTAATCAATACAAGGCAGGTGATTGCCAACAGTTCTGTTTCGATTAGAATTAGTGTGTCCCTGTGCACAGCGTCGACATATTAATACATATAGCACACTCTTAGGAAAGGGGTACTAAGGTTTATAATGCCTTAATCAAGGTGCATGTATAAGTTTGTCAAATCCGCCACACCGACGGTGGGTTATTTCGGTTAGCTCCGTTTAAAGCATCAAAGCCCAATTGCGTTTTACATTCGACACAGCGGGTTCGTCCAATCTAACTTTGGCCTCTAATTTCGGCTTTGAACCAGTAACTGTTTTGTGTTAAAAAATCGAAAATTTTATTTACAACCTATAAACCAGATGAATGCTACGCATTTTTGTTCATTTTACTTTCCTTAAGTAAAATCAATTACATTGCAGTATTCAATGAAGAGTACTCAAAAAGGAAACGATATGGGTTTGTAGCTGATACGTTAAAATACACATCGCCGGTCGAATTATACGTAAACGCACCAACGTATGAACTCAACACAAAGCCTGCCTTTTCCAAACAGCTCAAGAGAGCTTCCTTGGAGTCTTGTCAATATTATTCTCTAATTATTGAACTGTCTTTGATATGACGATATTCAACAGCAACCTTAATTGGATCCTCGGTAATGAGTTGTTTATTGTGCTGTTACCATATTCACCTTATCTTCGCTGACAGCCGCCACGTAACGGAATCGTATTAATATAAATTGAATTGTGCAACTTGTTGATGTTTCATATCTCAAGACACCGCAGGCAGGTGTCTAATGCCACTTATCCTAATTGAATGAAACTTAACTAATCAGCTAAAGTTCCAATATCTGTTATTACTAAGTTAAGTAAATTTGTTCTTTATAGGTGCGATGGAATGCGCATTAAAATTACACGAAACATAACAGAAACGTCTCGCTTAATAGAAAGACAACAACGTGATAATCAGATTTTAAGTTTCGTCAGAGATTAGCAAGTATTTGACGACCTTTGAAAGTGATTTAAAGTTTTAAATTCGGTTCAATAAGCGTGGTGCACATCGACGGGCACGCTCCGCGGTGTGGCAATTGGGCCCCGGGGCCGGACAAACAAGCCTCCGAACACTGCGAAATCGAGCAACAATACACTACGGTAGCACTATCAGAGAGAAGAATCGGTCCGGAAACGAGCGACGAATTCAAAGTAGACGAAATTGAATGGCTCGGCAGTAAACGGAGTGATCGAATTTCAATAAAAGAGCGTCTGAAAGGCAGAAGAGGGACGCTGTACCGACGTTGTTTTAAAAGGGAATGATCCAATTAAAGTGCGGAATGTCCAGGGCGTAATTACACGACGCCGCGGGGGACGCAATCGGGATGCTACTCATTACGGCGGCCGACTCGTTGATGATAATACAATAATGTTAATTGCGAAGGAATATTTATGGCCGTCGTAAATGTCGAAAGTCACCTAAATAACGACTTTCGACTTTGATCTCAATTTAGTTAATTCAATATTGATCAAAACAGAACAGAAATATTTGATGTATCAAAGAGAGTTTAAAGCGAACGTAAACATTAAGAAATTTAAGATTTTCTCCGAACCAAAAAGGCGAAACTTCAGTTTAAATAGGTTTCGTATTAAATCTTTCATTAAATGGAATAATCTCGAAAGTTTCCTCTTATAATTTTTGCAAAACATAGCCTTCCTTTTGATATTCTTAATTTATTTGCATAACGGTCTTGATTTTAATATTGAAATAATTGAGAGATCTTAATTGAGTGAAAGTTATAGTCATGGACGATGGTTTCTTATCGAATACGTGATGAAAAAAGAGTGTTCCTCGTAACAATGACGGAGGGCAATATGCATAAGGTTATTGCTGGCATTGAGTTACGTCGGAATGACTACACATGTAAAAGGTTTCAGCCACCCACACGACATTTAGCGCAAAATAATTGGGCACTCCTGGTATTGTATTAGTTGTCTCAAATAGCATTCGCTTGTCTCTTACTGGGCAAAGGTTGCCAGGCATTCGTTGCTTACAAGAAACACTGACAAGAGCGGAGTCTGTCATGGTGAGCAGATAGAATTCAATAAAAATATGCAGATTGGAACGAGGTTTGAGTGTTTTAGATCCTTTTTCATGGTTTGTAAGGGAAATGTATTGTGTAAGGTCCTTTCTTGTTTTAATTTTTTTAATACAATTGGAAGTACCTTTATATACTATAAGAATAACGGCACAATGTTACACGCTCGCTGGTTGAACATAAACATCTGAGAGCTCTAATAATTTCAATGGTATATTGCGTTCTGTACGTATATGTACAGTACAACTGCAATGGAGTGTTTGCATATTAAACATAAAGTCCCATATTTATTCTGGTCGGTACACAATATCTTTTTAGTTTTTGGATAGTTCGAATGAATCTAGATAGGTTTATAGCTTTATGCAGCTATATATTGATATAAGTTGCGTTCCAAACCCCAAGCACGCCCTGTAAGTTTTATTGGTTAGTTGAGAATTAATTTCAATAAACATACTAGCATATGAACGCGAACAAAGTTGCGGCCAGTGGACTCGCGCGTGCATAAAGCCGTTGTACTGACTCGGGAGTGGCAATATTCTAATGCGTCCGCATCGCCGTAAGTGATTAGTTTCTCCATGAGAATAATATTACGAGATTCAGAGCACAAAACGCTTTTTCAAGCAGTAACGAACATAATGTACTTTGTACGTGAAGTGTCTCAATGGAGCTAAGCATCAAGCTTAAATACCACTCTATGAAATTATTTCCTTCAATTTTAAATGTCGACACGTGTGGCGTGAATTGAATAACTGCTGAAGGCGAGTTTCAGTAAAACTGGGTACGTTATGAAAATGGATTTCAGTGGTTTTAGAATCATATTTTTTCATTTAAATTGTTATAATTTCCACTATTAAATCTAACGCAAAGTCAGGTCGCTTTATTGATCTGTATTTTGCAAGCTATGACTTTCCTAAATTATATATCTAGAGACAAAAAAAAATGAGTAAAGTTTCGTTAGCAGATTTTAGCTCCAATGGTTTATTGGCAGGAAACGTTAAAACTTACATACTCTACATTACTCCTAATTTTCTATTGTACAGACATTTGTCATTGCGGGATTTATCAGACTGTTTTCTAAAGGTTAAAAAGGTGTATTTTCGATCCATTACGACTCACGTAAGCCGCTTAACGTTCCACTCGATAACGACTATCTTCTGGCGCCAAAGGTGGCATTTAGTTTATCTGCACCTCTCACCTTCAGCGAGGTGCGAGGAATGAAAACCATTAGCATTTGCACGACATTTCAATTTAAGGTCACCGCTCATACTCTTTTCGAGTCACCATTGGCATTAGGCAAATCGGCTGAGCTGCTACTGTCTTCAATTATTATATCTATAGTGTGGGAGATTTGCTAAATTTGCCTTTGAAAATGTCGATTCTATTCTGAAAATAATGTAATAGATTTTGATACAGTTTCACAAATATATGTATGAACTAAAACACATGTACCAGTGCAATTATAAAGATGTTGTTGATGTCACAAACAAGTGCTTTAGTGTTGCTATTGTTGTTGTGAAACATTCGAGTACATTGTTATCTTATATTATAAATGTAAAGGTACAAATAAAACTAAACTTATGATGTATTGAAAGTGTATAAACATTTTTTTGGATCTTTTGTCCACTGATTGGTCCCAAAACTTCCACGGGAACGTTCAGCGATCTTTCTTCCTCTACCCCATATTTATTGGTGACTCGTCCGTGTGTTCAAATAGTATACTTTGTTGACTTCACTTGGCTCCTGGGACTTAACCCAGATTGGAACCCGGGTAAAGTTCCGTTGTCTTACTGTTAATAATACTTGTACTTACAAAATTATTGCAGTAAAGGGGTCTCATTATATTTTAAATAATTTTCGTTCTTGGAATAAAGGGAAAATCGATTTGTAAGTAAGCTATAAGATTTTATTTCTCTGACAACGAACCCAGTCTCAGACGACTTAATACATATAATACCTTTGCAAATGATTAGCATACATAGGACATTAAAATTTATTTTTATGCTTTTTGAACACGCCTGCACTTTATAAAATAAAAAGTAACGGCTCTAATATGGACGCTTGCGCTGTTTCCTATTTATAGACGTGGGACTAGAAAATTGCTTAATTCCATTTAATTAACAATAGTTATTGGTCGAAACTGGAATATTATGTTTATCGTTTAAAATCGTTAATTGTGTCCGCACCTCTAAGGAAAGAAGAACTGGAGTATTTTCAGGATCAATGAAAACATGCCGCTTGTGTCCACGCAATAACGATAAGGGCGGTATCTATATTATTTTTATGATGCTTTGTTATATGCCCCGTTACGGTTTTTCATTAGCATTATGACGTAATTTGTATGTATCGGTTGAGTCCAAGTATAATGGGTACTGACCGACAACAGTGAGGTTGTATCGGAAGCTGGTGGTCTGCGTGTTGCGGAAGTCGACGCGGCAGCGGTAGACGCCTTCGTCGCGGCGCTTGACGTCGCGCACCAGTAGCGCGGCGGGTGGTGGCGAGAAGCTGAAGTGTGCGCGCGGCCCGAAGACCTCGGGTGCCGACCAGTGTCGCGCCTCCGACAGGTGTTTCCCGCGGACGTCGAAACTGCAACAACACACTTTTATTTAATTCACAGAAACATTCATATAAAAAAAAAATTAAAAATAAAGTTATATTTGTATTCTGACCTTTAAATTGTGATTTTTAGACTCTTTTTAAAGGGGAAAAATAGTGAGTAGATTCTTGATCCTCATTCCTATTAATTAACAGTATCGTAACTCTGAGGGTTGTTGTAGTGTGGTTTGAAGGAAGTGACGGACGTACATAAGGTATTCCTACTTCGTCTTATAGGACAGATTCGTCTCAAGCATGATAGAATTCAGATATAAAGTCAGTTATATTCCATACGCGTGCAGTGAGCACTCGGCGCTGGATGACTGTACATTCGTTTTATAATTCTGACCGGGGATTTTTAACCCTTTTATACATCGATCACCTTTCAATTTTATAACAGAGTATATTAAAAGAAATTTAAATGATAAACGTACCTTATAAAAAAATTAACATTAATAAATTACAGAGATTAGAAGTTAAATCGTAATAAAGTAACTCGTATTCCAAACTGTACTGCTATCAGCTGTAGTGTATTCATAGAGTTTAATTTCTGAGATAGAACTTCAATATCTATGTCACGGACCCCTAGGGGTTCTTGAAGGCTTGTTAAGAAACCCTGGTTGCGATAAACATAGGGCGCGAACGACGTCGAAGCGACACGTTGGGGCGGTGATGTCGTGCTAAGTTATCCGGTCACCCCATCTGAGATCGGGTATTCCGTTCTAACAATTTACTGAAGTACAATTAAATAGTTAGAGACGAGCACCGAGTGATATAAAGTGACGCGGTGAAACTAATTCACTTAAAACTCCGCCGAATGCAGCTACAAACAATTTAATAAATTATGCCGTTCTAATTCCATGCGAAACTTGTTCATTTAATTAAGAACACTGCGAAGATTTACTCCGAGGTGTACAATTACTAATTTAGTTGTTGCTGAAGTTTTCAAGTTGCTTTTAATTAAATTTATCAAATAACTACACAATAATCCCGCGCGATAGATGTCGCACTCCATCTCGTTAATTATCGGAGTCTGCGGAATGTGTTCGCGAAAGGAATTGTTTTATATACAAATGTGGAGGTTACCAAACTATAATCACTTCGATCTTCTAACTGCGAACAATAATTATTGTTTCTAATTATCACAATATATTTTTTTATACCCAAGTGCTTAGACCATGTACGAACAGGTTATATAGTTTGTTATTCGCTTAATTATGCCTACTTAAACCATATTTGATGTTGATGGAGTTATAAGCTATTTGTCACATAATTGAATATTCAAAAATCTCCGTGAGACTAAAATCCAGGCCGCTGGATGTCGCCAGCAGCGACAGGCGTCGCGGCCGGCCGCAGACCGCACGCCGCTGTTCGGGAGGCGCGCCCGCGGGACGTGCTAACATTTCTATTTCATACATTCTCACTACATCGCGCTCGCCGGCCTCTTGGTAAACTGTTAAATTTATCTTTATTTTTGGATCGGAAGCTCTCGGGTTCCAAACAAGAGCAAATATAAGTGTAGTATTACTTACTACTACTCTCGTTTGTTATTATTTTTTATTTTTATTTTATTACTATTATTTGCTTCCTACGTTATTAGTTGTATGGTTAGAATCGTTAGAGTACCCCATCTTTGTTTTCCAATAATACTGCTTTAAGTCAGTAGGTATGTTACACAATACTTCAACTAGCTGCGATTATAACTAATAAACGTTTCAGCTGAAGCAACGGATATATTTTGTGACTTAAAAAAACCTGAATCAGGCCTCGTGCCCGACGCGTTTGCTCACAGCTCACGGCTGCGATAAAGCCTTAAGTCCATACTTTGTTTCTGCCCTATTCCGAACGTTTAAAATGCATATTTATTTTGTTCCACTTTGATGTACAATAATAAACTATAGTTACATGTATGTAAAGATAACACACATGAAGGCCTATTCACGGCGCACACAATACGATGAACTTTCACAAAGTACAGCGCAGCGTTCGAGAGCGATAGCGGCTTGTGTCCCAACAGTGCGTCGCATCGCTGTCACAACGTCTGTCACCAGTATTATACTGTGGTACTATCTATTACGGTCGTTTAGTAGTTACATGGTGACGTAGTAGTGGTAGTGACGCTGGTTCGAAGGGATACGGACCTGGTCTACTTACAACAACCCGTTTGAGAACAGAGCTGATGCAAACTGAAGTTTTACACCTACATGTACGAGTACATATTATGATACGTTCAGGTTTAGATGGCAAATGTTGAGTATGAGGAACTTAGAGCACTTTGCGAATATTTGTTTGGATAGGAAAGTGGGAGACTTACATTTTTTTCTTATGTGTGATTAGTTTTTTTAATGTAGAGGTTTTTGTCACCGATGTGTAAAGATTCATCATGACATTCCGCAATTATATTTCATCTTCTTCTACACCATATACTGGTGTGCCAAGTGTCCCCCCTTAACTGGGTCAGTCTGTTGTCTGGGCTTCCCTATTAGGAATTTCGTATATACTAATTTGCCAATGTAATAGTAGTGCATAAAAAATGTTGTCAGGAACATGCAAATACGGGTCCCGATGCGAGCGTTCACCCAGCTGCACAGGGCTTCCCGACTGACGAACGACACACGTCAGTGGGATCTTGCGGGGATTTAAAATAGATCGAAAGTGTAGGTGTGAATCCTCCGCGCTCGCACGCTCCGTTTGGTATCAGGGGGTGAACAAAGAAACACTTTTAACTCTCTTATTGTTAGCGAAAACGAGGCATGTGATAAAAGTATCGCTTTTATTCCCGTTATTACTGTTACATAACCATATCAGGTCTCTTACAGATATAGAGAGATGAGTGTAAAATATCTATGCCTTCCAAACCTTCGTTCTCCTTTTTTAAGAAACGATGTAAACATGAGACCCGCATGAGAACAGTTACGTTAAAGCCAAGTGCCAATAGATTGGTGCAGACAATGTGGTGTGAGATAACCTCGCTGGAGTTGGAACGGGAAATAAGCTGAAAGTTTTCTGCGGGTATTGTAATGTAACTGGCTGAAAAGTTACCAGCTGCTAAAAACGAATCGCAGTTTCAGGATCACCCAAAGACAAATGTAACAAATGACACATCCGTATCCGTAGCGTTAATACGCTACGGATACGGTATAAAATCAGGTATTAACTTGAATTCACAATAAAGGTCGGAAGAAGTGATGAAAACGAGCAAGGACAATTACGAGTACCTCCATTTAAGTAGAAGAGACTAACTAAGCTGATAGGGATCATTGTCAATGGCAATCTTTAGTTTCTGCCTATCCCTATGGGGAATAAGCGACACCATATCTGTGAACGTTACGAGTATATAATTCGTGTCTAAGTTACGCGTCCTTAAGACAACGTTGGATTCCTTAGAAACGATTTGAAATAGAATTACAGTCAGTGAATCATATTAATTAATTATTGAATACACGATTACATTTATCAGTATAATAATTTATATTCAAATTTGTAATTAGAATTTAGCCAGTTCCGTTAATTAAGCCCGAATGAATCATCCGCTGCCTATGGAGCCGGTGTTTGCTCATTATAATTGAAGTAACCGTTGCTATCCGATAAGCAGCGTCACGTATATAATCATAGCGGTTCTATTTTGTACATATTATATGAAAATAATAAAAAATGTGTAAAATAATACATGTTTAAAAATGATCAGCGGATTTTTCGCACAGTATCGTGATGAAACGAAATATCCAATTACCCCATACTTTGTTTAATCCTAGTATAAAAGCAGGTAACATTTTTTTAAACATACAAAAACAACTGTTCTTGTGTTCTTACTGTGTGTACATAAATAAAATAAAAAAAATTTGCTACCCACAATTATTCTCCAGCGTTATGTTCATTATCTCTAGCTGTATACGAGGCATATTTAGAGGTTGACAAACATTTTGCAGCAGTAAGACGAACGGGTTCGGTGTAAGAAAATCCGAAACACAGTTTGGTCGAGATTAAATTTCGCGGCGATCTTCTTAAATCAATATAAAACATCCATTTTTCATCACGAGCTTTCAATTTTTTACCCGCAGCGTTGGCCTGGAGAAAAATTTTGAGTACTTTCCTTTGATTTTAATAAACTCTCTCCATCTCCCCGCGCGAGCTTTTTCAACAAAAATTAGTGTAATAAAAACAATTTTCGGATGTTTTTATCGTTTACAAAGATGCCTCTCGTAAATAATCTCGTTGACGGCCATAATTTTTCGAGTGCTTCGGACAGCAACAATTCAAATTTTACATTCAGCTATCTGGAATTTAATAAGCGGTGCGCGCGAGCCGCGACTCGTACTTAAGCCGCTGTTTACGTTGTTGTTCGTGGAGCCGATGTACGTTTCCGTGGTCGCATAGCGACACGAATAATTAAAGGAGGTCTGTTAAAGTGGCACAATATAAAACTGAACGTCGCGTTGAATAAGTGGGCGTTTAGCGACGCTATCCACACCTGTCAATTCCGCAAACGAGCCGTAAACAACGCTTACCATATATCATAACGAAACTCAGTGCAATTATAGCCCCAAGCCGCCATAAACGCGCAAGTTTTAAATACTCAACCAAAGCCGAGGGGTAAGGTGTTGGTTTCGGGGAACCGCGAGCGCCATTAAAATAAACAAGGCCCATATTAACGACGTCCCTTCTATTCATCATAAACCTCGCAGGGCCCGTGATTCGGAAAGCTTACGCGGAAAATTTAAAAACCAGCTAAATGCCGCTAAGTGTCAACTGAATAACGATTCATGGGTTCTGTACTCGGTTTGCTTTAAAGCGATTGTTCGGTTACATATACGCTAATTGTTGCTTTTTTGCACCGATAAACAGATTTTATCGGAACATATTATAATGTTGTGCTATCCCATGTTAAGTGTTTAACAAAACATGGGATGCAATTTGATAACAATGGAATTCTTTTGCGTTCGAAAACCTGGGTATTTTTAGAGGGTTTTAACAATTTTCCATGTGACCCCTGTAACGGCGACTGCATTATCATAAAAGGGATTACAGCAGTAAAATATATCTACTGAAAACGTAGGTTTTATTTTTGGCAATGACCGTTTATCTTCACACAGTTTGCATTGCAGGAAGTAATGTTGGCATACATACATTGTTCCATATGATATACGAATATGTACGTATATTTTATATTAATTGAGAAATTATGCGAAATATGAGAAATTAAAGAAACAAATCACACTGCGTTTATATTCTCCACACTACCTTACTTCACACTTCTGTTTTCTTCATAGTAAAAATATATTTCTGACGTAAGTGGTACTTAACTGAAAATGTTTAGATTCCTTCATTATCGCAATTAATATTTACGGTTTCTAGTTAAAGTTAATTAACTTGATGATAATTAAGAGATTTGGGGAAAACGTTTTGTTGTATGTCATTACCTTTATCGCTGATAATATATTTTATGTCTTTCGATTTGATTAACGTCTTAGACGGAGCCAATCACTGTTGGCAAATATTTTTCGTCTGCTTGTTTGAACCACGTTCAGAAGATAAGACACGATAAACATATAGTTACATAACGTACTTTATTCTAATCAGTCTTGAATATTATTCATCTTTTACGACTGTATATAATACATAGTTTCCCCAATTAATCCCTTCAGCACGAGTATTCATAGAAATGTTTATAGAATATTATTTAAGGACAAACGGTGTTCCCGGAAGTAATTTAAATGACATTGTTCCAATGTCACGAATATTCCCTTTGTGCCGGAAGGGCTTGGAGGCAGTTTTAGCCGTTTTGTTTATTGAGCTTATTTTCTTCTCTTTGAACCCTCGAATACCTGTAATGGCGATATGGATAAATTCATAAAACTTGGTAATGCAATCTGAACAAGAAACCATTATCTACTTAGACAAAGCAAAATAGAAATTAGTAACATGATAGTAGCAATAGTGATTTAAAAATTTTCACTCGTTTGAAGTTCCGTACCTAACAAATTCTATTATTGTACATGAGTACCGATGCCTCATCGATGTACACGAATCCTTCCAACAGAGCCGTAAGGGTCTACAGCAATTCCACACAATATCGTTTCGCGAATATCACTCGAGTAAAAATTAGTTTCGACTATCTCCAAAAATTAAACCACTAATAGAGCTTCTGTCTTTTCAAACGATTTGTAAGTATGGAAATATTAAATTCATTTATTCGCCGACAGTTCAGTATTTAACGTTGGATACCTTTGGACTAACATACTTTGCGGCATTGCGACTGTCGATGTGGTTACCAGTACCGTTCCATGTTCAGGACGTAGAAAAATAACAGTTTGATTAGAAACGAATAAATCTCCTAAAGTAATTACATAACATCACTTCTATATTTCCCCGAAGTGTAGACAGATGAGTGTAGGACTCACACGTTTCACCTGTTAAGTTATACTTCCCTTAGAATAGGGCATGACCTTGTTACTATTCACTGGGCACAAATCCAGACTACGAGCTGCTACTAGGAATTTCAAGTTAGATAAACCCATTAGAAGCCCGACTGGAGGTTCAACCCAGGCCTTTTACTCTGCAGTCACACTTGCAACTACTAGACTAACGAGGCAGTGTTTTCCAAGTAATTACACGCGCTTACGCGGTATGCGCTGTCTCATTGAAGAAATTAGATACATAACCTAATTCCCGTTGTACTTGTCTTGTCTGTCGTGTGTGTTTCAGACGCGTAACACAAGAAATCTCAGTGGAGCTACGTATATAATAAAACGTTAGTGTTGGGCGTATTCGAAATTCCATTATGTAATATATTTTATAAGTACATCTCTTTTATTCTTCTTCGACTGCCTCGTTGGTTGAGTGGCTGCAAGCGTGACTGCCGATCGGGAGGTCCTGGGTTCAAATCCCGGGTCGGATACAACTGGATTTTTTAAATTTAGAATTTCTAGTAGTGACTCGAAGTTTGGATTTGTGCCCAGTGTATGGCAATAGGCTTACCACCTATTCCATGGGACTTAAACGTAATTGGTAAAACTTGGGGGTGTACTGCACTATTCTGCCCACCCCTTTGGAGATTACAGGCGTGATTAACTCTTTTATTCATAAAAAGCTGATTATAATGGATTTACGCGAAAATAATAAACCTTGTAATTATAATACCCGTGTCTAACAGTGGAGTGCAAATTCATGATGATGATTTGTTCACCCCTCACACTGAATATTTGTTTTGTCTGCTATCCGTCCGAGCCCGGTAGTAACGCTTTATAGGTGGACGGAGTCGCAAAAGGAAAAATAATGATTCTGTTAGGAACACAATCTGTTTTCCCAAAGAATACTATTACAAATTATTGCCGTTCTAAAAAAACATCCGTCTAATACAAAGAGAATGTTCTGTTATTCCTCGGCCGGCAGCAGATGTGCCGAATTTAATGACGCCAAACAACCGTTATATTAAATATTTATTCGTCTCGTTATTATTTCTCTGGAAAAACGATATTGCTTAATATATTTTGATCAAATTTTTTTAGAATGTTTCTGCCGAGATTCTGTCGCTTTTGATGAAATGTTTGTTTTGTTTGCGAACGATAACGAAGAGTAGAACGTACCTACTTTGTTTCATTGACACGCGCGCTTGGTGTTTACAGATCAGATCAATGCTAAACTCGTCTCTTGGTTTTTAGAAGCAAATGTCAAACGCGTGTTATTTTCTTTTCAATCAGTTCAGAGCACACAGAGTGTATTGAATTAGATTATTCTAAATATTTCGACTAAGAGACAACACGTAACATACAGAAGCGGGATTTGGAAGGTAGGTCGCAAGAAAGCAGTCTCCAGAGAGCAAGGGATGGAACAGGCGTCATGTTTAAATTTGCAATTCGAGCAAAACACCTCCCCTAACTATAACCTCATCTATAGTTATATGTATACGTATTTGATACACAAACGCAAACAGAGTGGCACTCTTTAAAACGAAACACTGGGGCATATGACAACAGAGAGAAATGCCGCGGAAAGTCTAATTGGATAGAAAACTAGACGCGACTTGAGGTGTACGGAATATCAGCTGAGTCATGTTTTCTATTTTAATTTCAAAACGCTGCTAGTATAATAGTGAAAAACTTTCTCAACATTCCAGGACAGAAACAGTCAAGCGAGATGATTGTATTAACTGCATTATTCTGGACTGTATAAGACCAACGTTACTAGCCAACTGGACAACACTAGTAAAGAAGTAACAATGTTAAACAATGTATTAGAAATTAAATGTGAAATCAAAAACAGACTTTCTATTTATCAAAAAATACACACACATAAGCACAGTTTACGATGGCCTTATACATTACAGGCGCTGGACTGAGAGAAGAAAGCCAGAGGAAAAACTCTCGGGACTATTTTTTAAACAAAATGGTAATCGTTACAGAAGGTAATTCTTTCACGGCGTATCTTGGGCGCGAGAATGAGCAAACAAAAGACAGCTGCTCATGTGTCAATGTCAGGCCACGCTCGCCTGATCGCGGTGTATTTTTTCGAAGACTTAAAAACTACGTCGTGTTATAATGTTGAGAATAGAAATATCCGGGGGGCCTCAATAATTTCCAAATTTGGGATCTATTCAATAGATGAGATAAAGAGTAAAATATAGAATTAACAATAATAATGTAGTCACGCGGAGTCGACGTAAAATTTTCCTGTTCATAGGTTTTGGAAGCAGCGCAATAATACTTTTTGAGTATCAAGCAAGAATTCTGACGTACCTACTCGTAGACAGATCTGAGCCTGCTCCTTGAGGCGCTTGTGGCTTTCTTTCCTTTTTATATTAAGTCACTGCTATGTCAAGACAATCAATAGTGTCAAAATGTACGGTAAAATTTATGAACTATTTTCATCTGATTACGAAGCGTTCATAGTGTAGTAATACCGGCGAATCAAAAACCATGCGACAGATTCAGTACCATGGCACGAGCTTGGCAAGTACACGGGTACATGAGTACATATGAATGCGTGGGTGGCGCGATGGTTATAAAGTTAAATTAATTGCTTATTATCAGGAGAGAGAGTGCTTTATTGTAATATAGGATATAAGTAACAGATCGCGGGATACAAACACAAGAGCGTATTATGTGAACACAAAATACCGCGCCGCCAAACGGCATAAAATGAGGTTATATCGTTCGAACGCATTCAATTTTCCCCGCACGTACACTTTTAATTCCATTTTCGTCTTCAATCAAAAGCGCCACCAACATTTTGATAAAATGAAAACTTCACAAATATTCCTGTTGGCGATTCAAGCGTTCGAATCCCGGAATATAGAAGTGTTTTGTTCAACATTTTATTTCGTATCAAAACTTTTAGGTTATTAGAAACTGAATGGTGAATAAAATTTTATTTTTCATGTTTTGCTTAGTTAACTTGAGAGAGAGAGAACTTGAGAATTTTAAATACATATCATATTAAAGGCTACAATATTTATCATAAGTATTATACTTAAACTTTTTTTTTCATTCGATGGCCAGTAGTCTCTTTGATCGCTCTCACTGCCTCTAACACACGGGTGAATATGTTTACACTGTGTAAAAACATGTATATTTTTGTTGTGCTAATCGTCGACGAGTATTCCACAAATCACTGATACCATCGGCGCACATGACAGCGACGACGGGTAGAAATGAGCGCCAACCTGTAAACAACGCAGTAATCGATTTATGTCCCCCGGGGAGCCGCTGTTGTCAGCAAACATCGAGACATAACACGGCAGAGATCTCTTATCGCGCACCAATGTTATCATGACATGTCATCGAAAGAATCAATAAAGATGTTTACAATTTGTTCAACGGTTGAACAACTCTATTATTATATAAAAATACTGTTCAGACTTTCGCCAGTGAATGATATACACGATCATATAACATTTTAAGACTGCGTTTTTTTTAAACAATGGTTTATGTAAAATAGTGCTGTATTATACTGGTGTCGATTTTTAATTATTTATAACGATTTGTTTATATATTTTGGTCACAGTAGTATTTGTGATAATTGAGTAAATATGCCCTGAATTAGAATTTTATTTCTTTTAGCGGTACATTATGAGCTGGTAATACTATATAGAATATTTTATACGGCTTAAATCAACTTTGTTTTCTATTTAACAAAAGTTGTCATTGAAAGCCACGCGTCAATTTCCATTATATTTCGTGTGGTGTTTTGCCACGTTTGGACATAATTTTATTGCATTTGTAATGCTCACTGGTAGACTTCACGACACAACTCAAAAGCCCATGTATGGCTCCAATATAACAATATAATGTTTCTCCGCATAATATAATGTTACTTTTATTGACTGTGTAGCTGGCCTAGTGGTACGCACCTAAATGATGCCGGCAGATCGTGGATACGATTTCCAACTATGATAAATATTTGTCGTGTTGTGAATAAGAAAAATTGTCTAAATTAGTATTCTGTTACATTAGATACATAACTATATTTACCAGCTGTTTGGTTATAAACATGCAGTTGATTCAGTTTGGACCTAAATTGTAGTGTGCGTTGTTTTAAGTTCATTTTTTACTTTTTTGCTGATTTTTGAAACGATACGTACCAAGACAGTTTTGGACAGTCTATTAAGAGACGCCTGTTCCCTGCGGCGTCGCGCTATTACCTACTGTGCGATGTTCGCTCTTCTGTCTTTGGCACTGGACTTGTTATTGAATGTTTTCTACTCGCCGCAAACCTTATCTGTTCTCAACAAAATAAGGCCGGGCTTTATATAGCTATTTAGGACATATTAAAAATAATAGTTCAGTAAAAATTGGAATTACGGAGCGAAAAAGCCTTTGGGATTTGGAAGGATTTAAGGTCATAAGATAAATTTGTTGAATCATTGTTATTTCATGTGATAACTATTATAATAATTTCAAAGTCACTGATCGAATTCTAGTCTTTCGAATTTTTGATGAGTGGTGTGAAAATGGAAGTGATAACCTAGTGGTTTAAACTTCGGGCGTTTACGTACAGAGTCCGAGGATTGAATAATGTACCATCAGTAACGTAGAAATTTTCGTTTTTAAAATTAAATAGCACTCGCTGCAAGTGCGCAGGAAAGCGGCTCAAAGAGATGTCTTGAAGAAGAGCTGAACAAATTATAGTCCTCTATAATCCTCTCTAAAGCGTATGAAGTCTACCAACCCGTACTTGAGCAGATATGCACGGTAAAGTATGGCTTAAGGATTCTCGGCATGAGAAGAAAACTTTGAAGAACATTGGAGTCAATATTCAATAATGGAACGATATTCATGATGAGGACAAACTATTTCTACATTCTCAATAAAAATAATAATTATTCGATTTAACCATATTTCGAAGCTTTGCCGAAATCTTTTCATACATATATTTGTAAAGAGAAACACTTCACGTTTATTTATGATGAAATACGTTACCAAAAAGCTATTAAGTACTTAAATATAATAAAACCCTTTTTGGGCCCCGACTGCCAGAACGTAGGGGTTCAGGAGTCACGCGCGACAGCTCCATCACGCGGTAATGTCCTTGCGACTGCTCCCAGAGGGGGGCGCGCAATCCGCACGCAACCTTCACTCTTGTGCGCTGGGAATTGGGATCCTAATTGAATACACCGACCCGTGTCTATTTTGAATGAAATAAGAGCAGAGTTTTTGTGATCGGTTGCGCACTTTTTCTCTCGTATGTTTTTCACGTGGTTTGTTCAAGGTCTCAATTTTGACTGAGTTTCAAAATGTATAAAAGATTTTTTTAACTGTAGTTAATTATTTTACAATGCAGCGTCACCGATCGACGGCAGTAAAGTAAAAATATTCAGCCAAATTTTGTAGCAGGGAATAGCGCGGTGTCTTTCTCCGCTCCAGAGAAAGAAGAGTGACTGCTTGGAGTCCTTAAAAGAACAGCAGATTCGTGGTAAGACAATCAAGTCACTATTATTTTTCAAAAAAATTATTTTACGTTTAGCTAAAATCAAGAATGTCAATCGTGTCTATAGTTCTCTTGATTTAATACTATTTGCGTGTGTTGACCTTGAACAAGAATGAAAGTTAATTTACTAAATATATATAAAAGGCTAATTAGGAAGGCCGGATTTGAATGGAAACAACAAATTAAATTAAAAACAAACCAGTGAATATATGTATGTTTGTTCGGATGTCTTTGGTATTAATCCACTTATTCTCCCCTTATAGTCTATTTGGCTTTTAATAAAATATTAAGAGTCAAATAGACTTACATATAATATTAATATGATTTATAGATTACAGTATTAAAGTACTAAAAGCAGATTATAGTACTAAAAGCTTGCATATCGTACTACTGTTTTGCTGATTCAAAACAAATAAAACTCTCCAGCTATGCTAGAAGACTGCTGTTCTCTAATAAAAGCTCATAAAATTCCATTACGTCGATATGAGAGTGAATGTGTTTACAGCGGGTTGCCGCGCCCGACAAGTCACATCTGTTCGAACAATGGCGAACATCTGAATATTGTAATATTATTTCTGTATCTTTAATATTGCTTTGTGAATATTATATTTCCGAGGACGTACTTGCTCTCGACGTATTGAGATTTGCTCGATGAAAAGAATTCTCGAAACAAATTCTCATTGTTGAAGGAGTACACCTTTAGTATAACATATTATACATTCCTGGTGAGGACAGGAAGAATTGTTCCGCAAATTGTAAAACAGAAATTGGAACCATACATAGCTAGTGTGTTAAAAAGTATTGTCACTAAACGCGCTATCGGTGGCTGTCGCTGCAAATCACGCAGAGATAAAAAATAGAAACAAATGTAGGTACATTTCAAACGTTTGCTGGACTGGAATATGATCTCGGTTCTCCGCGCAAGACTAGGAGGTAAGGTGTAAAAGTGGGAAATTAGTCATGACTCTCATGTTAAATCTGTTTTTACTATAATAAGGTAAGATTCTTTTTTCCTCATCTTATTCATTTATATGACATAAATTATTGTAAGGCCACTCACCTAACATGTATTGAGCACGGTGCATCTGACCGTACATTATATCGTATACCATATAAATAGTCAAATTTAGAATTAATACATATATCCTTGACGAATTATTTCTGAAGCATTGATGATAAAAACCGATAACAGAAAACGCTCGATTCCATCTTCTCAATCCAATCTCCATTGCGAAGGCATACTTGGTTTACTACAAAAAATGTGTTGCGAAACAAATGTTGCCCTTATTTAAATGCTATATACTTAATTATTGAGTTAAATCAATTTTTACATCAACTAAACACATAAATTAGTTGTCGTAACCAAAATGGTACTTTGTGTAACTGACACAAAACGCATTCCCCACACAACGCCGCTAATGGGCTTACTGCGATTAATGTTCGAGGCTCCGAATTTTTAATCTAGCTCAATCAGATTCAGCCGATCCGTGCGCTGGCTTCGAGCGCTCATGTTTAGGTGTGGACCGGCTGCAGCGTCAGTCTATCGCGCACTTAACCTATTTGTGTAGTGCCCTCGAAACCTACAAGTGCCGTAATGCCTCGTTGAATCGCAACGAGTACTTGCCCCAGTAAATCCGGTTCAATAGTCCTGATGGATAAAAATCAAAGAAAACTTCTAAACTTGAGAGCTTTCCTGAATAAATATAGGTTAAGACTGTGTGCTTAGTTAATGAATTCACTTATATCATTTACAGCAAATTAAAAGCTTCAATTTCCATTAACTTTAATTAATTAAGTTTTGTATATGAAAGCAAATGCTGTTCGGCTGTGTTAGTTGAAATCTCGCGAATTTAAATTACCCGTAATTCTGGCCAGATTTCATATTTGATTTTCTTTTATGTAAACTCATAATTTTAAACTAAGCTGAGTACTTAAATTGCAGTCATCATAAGCCTCTTTTTTCATTTAACGATGCCTTCATAGCCGTCTCTAATAACGTTATGCTCATTTATAAAATTATTTCGATATCATTTTAATTTTATATCTAAAGGATTGTATAAGGACATGATAAAATAAATTATGACTAAGGGATGCTGTACTGGTACACTCGTATAAACTGACTACTTAATTCGTAGCGAACAAAGCGCGGCGTGCAAACGAGCCACAAGACATGCTCCTATGATTCATTACCCACGTACCGTCGGCCGGGCTTCCGGTCGCGATTTATGGCCTTCGAAGCATTTGCCTGCGAAGCCTCCGCAGTACAGCTTACACGATACCCACTTCCGCAACTCGTAATAAACGTGAGAGTGTATGATTTAACACGGCCGGCTTTTGCATTTTTATGAACATGTACTTGTTTGAAGGTTCAAAATACTTCAACACTGTTTATTGTTATTTATAGTCTAAAAACAGAGCAAAAGTCCCGAAAGAAAGTGCATGGCACTGGCATAATGGTGCCGATTAGGGGAGCCCTGTGGTCAGCAGTGGACTAATACACTAGTTTGTTTTAGTGCTGAGACCATTATTCCTGTAAAAAATATGAAAATCAAAAATGAAATGTAAATCAAATTTACCTTTAAATCATACGTTTAAAATTTGTATTCTGATCTGATACTTTGCGGATTTTCTGTTTCGGGTTGCGCTATGACCTCTATATATGGTAGCAAGGATTAATCAGACTGTGTATCGGGACATATCGGAAGCCATCTCCAAGGTAATCAACGAGGACCATCAAAACGGTGATCACTGGCGGTCATTTGTGAGTGTTTCCGTACTTATTGTTAGAGAGACACATTACGCAGACATTTCCGGTCGTTATCTTTGAATAACGCCGTCCGCCATTAGGAGGCTCCAAACTTAGCCAAACGGGCTGATCATAAAACGTGTATGTCACACATCTCGTTCTATAACGCAAGGAAAACTTTTTTTTTTTATTACAAATAGGCTCGCGTTATTTATTAACTACTCATAAGCGAAATTTGTATATTTGAAACAACTTAAATCAGTTCCAGATATAGCTGGTTTCATAAGCTAATGAGCTTCGCAAGATGTGCACGGCTGAACTCTCTAATCAGCTTAGAAGTTACCGCAGAGCTGTGGACTAAGCCATACGTTAGTGTATCTGTATGTAAAACCATATGCGTTACGACGACAAGGCTTGAGATATGACGCGCTGGCCAAGAACAAGTTATCCGATTAGTGACTTTTCTACACGTGTATCCTGAGTTACAATCATCTTAAAAGGATATGTGATTTTGTAAACTCAGTAATGAGTTATAGTAATTGAACCCAAAACCTACGGTGTGAGAGACCGAAAATCTATTTATAGATAAGTATCCAATTGTCGCTACGATAAAAAATAATATTTGTTAAATATTGTAATGAACCGTAACGCTAATGCTTGCTGGATGATCGCTATAACAGATGATGGATATTAATAATACTTCAGCGTCTCACGACACGCGGAAAGTAAGATTTAAAAAAAATTTAATCCTACGAAATAACTGACACAGAATCCTGAATACATTGGCACTTATAAAACTACGTCAATTTACACTGAAATGTATTTCCGATTAAATAGGAAATCGACTTTACTGACGTTTAGTTTTTGAGATGACCGGACTACTTTTAAATATAATACTACTCGTATATATTATGCGAAATCCTTGTTTAATAAGGTCTACTCATAATGATGAGATCTATCTTATTTCTGTAGAAGCATTACAAATTATTATGTATACAAATCGATTTGCTGACATTCCTTTATTGCCCATCGACTATAGATCGTTCTGAAACTTACACTTAAAGTATACGAGACCAGAGACAACGAAATCGGTCTCCGCCGGTGGATCAGTAAGAATGGCTGTATTTGACTTACTTAGTACATACGTCATGTATCGTTCATATATGTATAACAAAGAATCAAATAAAGCGCTGCTAATTAACAGTCATTTTAACAGCGCAAAGAGAGCTCTCCTCCAAAGCCAGCAAAACATTGGCCACTCCTTGGATGTTGCAAATGGCTATAGGCGACTATGACCCCGTGCCAGCTAACTACCATCATTATACATACTTAATAGTATGGTGATTTTTATTATCGTTCTGTCACATCTTTACTATCCTGTGTACTGTACTCACAAATTGATTTAACTTCTAACTTTGTTTTCCATTACTATTTATGTATTATAATATTTTCATTTAATGTTAAAAGTAACGAGAAAATAATTTGATGACCGTAATCAGGTATAATGATGATGAAAAATAACTAAGAACATTAATTGCTCAAAGTTTTTAAATTATGTACAATAATTGTTCTTTATTCTTTATTTATTTATTTATTATTACAAATACAATTGTGTGTTGACTATGATTATGTACAATAATTATTTTACAATACAAGCAGAACGTGGTCCGAGCGGTAGGTATATGTTGGCAGCTCGCATATCATATTTGTTGGCCATAAATCAACATGAGTATCGAAGCCCTCGACGTGTGGAAGGCATTCCGGGGAGCATCCGGAACGTCTTGGTAACGACCGGGCTCGAGTGCCCATTCAACCGCACACCAAGCCTCGTCAACTGGATGCATTTCCATACAGCACGTGGGATGGAGTGCAACTGGAGACTGAGGTAATTACATTTGAGTAACAGGTAAGTTGAGATATACTAGAGTACCTACCATTCTGCGTCTCTGAAGCACTCGTCTTTTGATTGCTTTTTAGCTATGAAAGTGCCATGACATAAAATGTTCATTAACTGATTTCATGTACTGTATAATAGATGTATTTTATAGGATAGGGGTAGGATAGGGGTCAAAAAAGATAATCTTTCTGAGCGGGTTTGCGTATAGCCAGCAGAGTGGGCCGTCATGCCCGTCACGTAAGGATGTCCCGTCGCTGGGTGTCAATAACAAGTGTCATTAGGAACAGGGGACACGCGACCGGCCGTATAGGACGAGCCATTCGCGAGAGATGTTGACCATATCTGGAGTAATTGCGATGGCTATGGGGAAACTTCAGTGGTAATGTAAGCGAATTAGAAATAAACTGCAACGGGATTGCACTGCGGTCCGACAACATGTGCTATCGAACCCAGGACCGTTGCAAGCAAACTCGGAATCGTATCAAAGAGTGCTACATTTCCGCCGGCGAACGAAGAGAACATGGCCAATGTATTATTGTTAAATTATTTAGAAATATTGGTTATTCATACGAATTCCAGCTTCCTCCAGCGAGTAAGTTTTGTAAGCTGCTTTAGGAGACTTACCGCGGACTTCAAGGGATTTCATCGGCATAACGTCAATGAAAATATCTACAGAACGCTGCAGGCCTTTACGACCGCTATTAAAATGAATTGTAACTTAGCATAGCTTAAATGAACAGAATACAAAGCTTTTTGTTGGAAATTATGTGTAGGTAACCGCAGCACCCGCTTAAGCTGAATTCTCATTTTCGTACATTTTCATGGTTTCGCTACAGCTTTGTTGGTACTGTTGTTATGCTACACAAATATCTGAGAAAAACAGCGTTACCAACAGCCATAGGTATGCTTTTTGTTGGAAACTTAGGTTTAGGAACAGTTAATTGGTACATTCTTATATCACCATGCTGGGACCCTTACGGGGTAGCCAGAGACTCCCGCATGTCAAATATCTCTATCCTTACAGTACTGACGTGATTCTTCAACTTTCACTACTTGCGGTATACATATAAGGCGATTTGATCACTATTTGGTCAAAACAAGGTGAACCTTGGCTTTCCTCGGTACTTGCATCCATGTTTGTCAGCCTGGTTTATCTGTTTTGCCATTTTTATCAACCATTCTCTAAAATAATATTCTTTTCTCAAATTAATAAGTAGGTGTATAGAATACTTAGATATTTATTTAAAAATGGTCTTGACACTTCCTTTTGTTATAACAAACCGAATGTACGACGTAATGGTCCTTATTATATTCATCAATAAATATTCGGTCAGATTGGATGGAGAGCATCGTTAGCGCCTTTTATAAACATAGAAAATGAATAAAACAAAAAGTTACGAATATCTAACCAAAGCTCGAAGCTGAAGCGTGTTGCAACAGTCGTAGTCAAATAAAACTATTGTTTCAGTCGAGTGGCGGGCTTCAATAGTCGCGCACGTCGCTGTGACGTCACAACGCCAGCCGCCTGGAAATGCCTATCGCTGCTATAACTGTCAAACCGGCCTGTTCATTTTTAGCTGCAACTTTTTTATTGTCCAAAATGCACGAGATTTGTTTCAGTTTCACGGATTTGTTATAACATTATGACTGCAACCCATATTCATTCCTCATGTGGTTGTGATATATTGGGTTACACGTACAATTGTGGGAGCAGTAGGTCTGGACTTGACCTGGCATTTTTGTGTGACTGTGCTCGTTACATAAGCTCCAACTTAACTAAAAATAGTCTTTCGAAATACAATAGCTCGAGAATTTATTAAATTTTTTTTTAGTCTTCTGACACAATAAGATACTCTAATCTCTCAAATACTCATCGCACGACCTATCGTTCTGTGATGATAACCTCGCCCCACCCGCCGCACGGGGTCTCATTACTGTTTAATATTACACACACTTCCTACAAAGAATACCGTTCCATTTTGTTCTGTATCCGTCGCATTAGTTGAGCTATTCATGTAATGGCCGCGAAGATCGCTGGGAACGCAATAAGAGGATAAATAACTGCCCGCTGGTGGTCTGCGGGCTGCTGCCTGACGCGCTCCAGTCACGAGCGCGAGCGACTCCTAACATGTACACCCTAATTGTGTTATTTCTTTTAAAACAACCTTAGCACTGGACTTCTTAACTTAAAGTATGTATAAGACGTACAATAAGTTTATACGAACTACTGACGGCGTTTCTTTCTTGCTATTTTATTAATTTAATTCAATGCCGTGTAATTTTTATTATTTCCGTTATTTAGTTTGAATATCGATCACTTTTTTTTAATTACCGTCCTCGGATGTTATGTTCAGCTCTGTGTTTAAAGTACGAATGTACATTAATATATTACTACTCGTCGAGTCTAATCGCGGCACACGTCACGTAGCCATTACAAGGTTGTTTAATTA
>DWDT01000018.1:0-39554 GCA_018245595.1 Microceris scylla
GACAGGGCGCGATGGCGCTCATTGGGGGAGGCCTATGTCCAGCAGTGGACTGAGATAGGCTGATGATGATGATGATATTTTGTTAAATATTGTTCCACCTACTTGTTTTGTGTTATTTTCCCTGAGTTGTAATGAATTGTTATGAAAAAACATCATGAAAAGGTAACGACTATTGCACAATCATGTTTTGTTTTGAAACAGTTATGCGTCTCATCAAGCTACCGTAAGCAAGTCCAGTACAAATACGAATTTAGAATCCTCCTCGGGAATTTTGGATTTAGAAAGAATGGAAGGTAAGAACTACAAGTCATATTTTAAATAATACGCGGTGTAACTGTTGAGAATATTGAAATTATCCGTAATAGTTTAATAAATAAACTGTCAGTAGTAAAACCCATATAAAAAGTAACTATTCATAGGGTGAGAATATGAAAAACGTTTTAATCAAACAATTATGAAGGGTATCTTTAAGGGTATACATTAAATTATTCATGAAATTCAGATTTGTTTCTTGCCATTCAAATGTTTTTACTTTATATCACTAGCGTTTTGTTCAAATTTTTAGCTTATACATCAATAAATAAATAGTGTATTAATTGATTATTTTTATATCATGAACTCTGTTCTAGGATTTGGAGAGTCTGGAATTGCAAACACGTCTTTAAGCAAATCTGTAAGTAACTGAAGCAAACAAATACTAGTATTTAAATAGATTTATTAACCTACCCTCAATGTAATCAACATCATAAATTTTACTCATTTTATTTTCAATATAACAGTTTTTTCAACATACAGGAGATATAGTCAAGTGATTCACTCGCACTTTGGTTAAGTGGTTATAAGCACATACTTGCAGCCAATTGGCAAATAACTAATCAATCAGACAATCAAGGCAGTCAATTATTGTAAAGTCAAGTATATTTAATGTTAACAAATTAAATAACATATGATTGGTTGCTTAATATCTTTATTGAATTATTGTTTTGAATAAGCCCAGAAGAGGGTGCAGCACCGGTGATAGCAGTCATTGGGGAGGTATATAACAAGCAGTGGACTGAGATACTCTGATGACGACATTGATTGTTGTATATACTTTATTGATGCATACATGTGTGGGTAACACATTTTTCATTCATCATTCATTTCAATTGTTATAATATTTTCCAGACTGCATTCAATCCAGGAGAGATGACAGGAAGGTCTACAGGTGCTACAGATATCTCATCGAATCCTACTACTTCTGAATTCATTCATGGATATGATGAGTATGGCCGCCACTCTCTCGCACTGGACAGTCTTCAAAGCCACATGGATAAACAAACATTGGAAATAAACAACATTATGAGGCATTCCATTACAACTAATTATTCATTTCATTCTAAAGTGAGTGTATGTATATCTCTATCCCTAGGAAAGCTTGTGTGTGTGTGTTACAAATCTTTAAATTTGCACCCTTCCAGTTAATAGGATTAGAATATGGAAGTTCTTGCTTAGCAGTAGTAATTCATCATTTGTGTATACAAGGCGAATGAAAGAACAGGGTTATAAATTTAAAAAGTCCAAAATTAACATTCATTTGAATGTTAGTTTTAGTACTTATGAAAGATTATGACTAATAAGATTTATGTTTGATTTTATTTTGTCATACTAACATTCTGACTCGGAAACCATCATTACAATGAACATAGCCGTCATGGTAACAGGTTCCAACACTAATATAATGCATGGTGCTTATAGAGAGACTTAACTGCTGATGAGGCTTCTCTTGTACTGAGGGAAGCACCCCTCCCGGTGACACATAGTACACAAGTCAACTTTGAAGATAGTTTGTTGTGAGTAATTTTCATGGTCTGTTAAGGTCAATTGAATATATATAGTATAAAGTAAATTCATGCATCATGTTTACTTAATATTTTAAAATTTCAGAAATAATCAGTCAAATATGTCTGTTGGTGCTTATTTTATAAACAGATGCCCAGAGTTTGGGAGAGTGCTCGGAAAAACTGATAGCCCCGATAGACCTGTTATTACTGATGGCAAGTATTATTTACTGTTTTGTTTATGTTCTTTATTGTGTTTTAGGGAATTTTGCCTTTGTTTTATTTACAATTAGGGATTTTTTATTATAAGACTTTAAAATCTCTTTTAAAAGTGCCTACTTATATTCAGCGTTATGATTTTAATATATATTTATATAAATTTTTGTCTTTTCATATACTGCATTTGTCTGTATCAGCTGATACTCTATTAATTGCATTGTATATTTCAGTATCATTCAATAAGCCCCTGGTTTCGGCTGAAAAAAATGTGAATCAAACATTTAAGTTGGATAACACACTTGATAATGTTCCCGTTAAGCAACCAAAGTTATCCAATAAAGAGAATGTATTAGAAAAGGCGGTTATGAGTACCACAGGAAAAGTAATGGAAAAACCGAGCAATATTTTAATGAACATGTCTAATATTAGGTCCATAGATCCTTCTAGAACCGATGAGGTGAACAAAGGTCTGAGTGTATCTTCAGTCAGCTTAGCACCAGGTCCAGCAAAGAAATTGAATCAGTTATCCAACTGCCAGAAGTCTTTTATGACATCGTCGAAGCCTACTGATGTTTTGCTGAGAAATTTACAATCATCTCTTGGAATTGTAGCAGAAGACACTGAGGGGTCCATGGAGAATTCATTGAGTATTTCGAAAATTGCAGATTATTTAGGTAAAGAAACAATGCATTTAACACTTTTGGATTCATTTGACTTAAATAATATTTTTCTTTTTACCCTTTCTATTATTTTGGTTTTTCCAGTTTTTTACTGTACTGGTCAACATTTCATTCTCTATAAAAACATAATGTTTAATTAGACACTAAATATAGAAATTTCGTGTACTCATATTAGTTGTTAAAAAATGTTTTCCTATCCTATTTGTATAGGATAGTCAGAAAGTATAAAAGTAATTCAGTCTTCATTTAAGCAATTGTTTATAATAATTTGCTATTTAAACTAATATAATTTTTCTGGGTTATTTTAGGCAAACAGTCCAACATAAGTGTGACAGATATGTTACAATTGAATAATCAATCAAAACAGACAAGCAGAAAACAACCCTTAACAGAATTACACTATAATATGTTGGAGAACAAAAGATCAAACCAAGATATGATGGTCACACTTTTGAAGGATACAAGAAAAGCAGAAACTGCCACTTCTTCAGGCACAGTGGACACAGTTATATCTCTGGACATGTTGAAGTTAAAAGATGAAAACGAAATACCCTCAGTTGTTGTGACACGGGATTCAGGTTCAGTGGTTAAAAATGATGGACATAACATTGAAATGAGTAATATCAATACTAAACATGCTGCCAGATCCAAATCACCATCGAGCAAAAGCCAATCCACCCTCAGTACAGTGCAAGAAAACATTATGAGTTTCAAGTCTGAAGATAGTCCTACTCATTCTAATAAAGGTGAGTTTTAATTATATATGTCTGTCTATTATGACATCAACATATTTCTATCACTTGACTTCAGTACATTCTAAATGGTTTTTATTACTTTCCTTATTCTTTGTACATACTGTGTTATAAATGTAACAATCTTGGAAAATCACTTCATATTTTCTTGTAAAAAATGGTAGTTTTGTTGTTAGCATCAGATCACACAAAGTAATAAAACTTTAGTCTCAGAATGCTCCATAACCTTCTATCAGGATGGTTATGATTCCATGTCTTCATTTCAGAATGAATATGGTTGGTGAAGTGTTCTTCCATTTTTAATGAATACAGTTCTTCCTGGAATAAGTGCTATGGAAAGATGTTTTTTATATATTTTCAATATGCAAATAATCCAGTGTTGTTTTTTGTCTATTGTAAAATACAGTGACGGAATGTGAATATTATACAATATGTGATATTATGGCTGACTTGGTGGTCAAGCAGTTGCAAGCGCGAGTGCTGCTTGTGAAGTCCTTGGTTCAATTTCTGGGGTGGGCAGTTTTAAGTTTTTTAATATTCGATTTTGTAGTAGAAATGTCCAGTATTGGCTCCCAGTTGGAATTAGTGTTCAGTACGTGACAATAGGCTCATCCCCTATTCCATAGTGAAACATAAAACTTACTCGTGCAATATGGCAGTGTACTTCACTCCTCTGCTTCCATCGCATCACATCAAAGACAACATCACAACTGTGATGTTCCTTCTTTTACATGTAATACTATTATTTTCTGTTTAAAGTTACTTGAGATGATGAAAGGTTACAATTTTCAGGCGAGACTCACATATCACATATTCCATCCCCAAATATTGGTTATAGGGAATTAGATAAGTCAGTAGATTGGCTTGAAGTATTGCAAGAGAAACAGTTGAAAGAAGAGTGCTTAGCTAAAGGTTTGTGGGCCTTCGCTTCAGTCAAAATATCCTTGGGCATTAAATAACAAGACATCATAGTGTAACATTACTAACACAGTGGCACCATTAACAAAGTTTTTTGTGAATAATTGTTTTTGTGTTAACATTAAGTTTAACTAAAATATGTTCTATGTGGATGCTAATTCTTTTTATCATTTCAATATCTGATAATGACAATAATAATATTAATGAAATTCAACAAGGATGTTCATTATAATTTAACATATTCTCCTATTTCATAATCTCCTATATAATCATTACATTACAAGGGAAGGAAGTTTGATATATTATAGTGATAAGTAAATGTTTTTTCTTATAACTTGTTACAGAACAATGGGCTGAGATAGTGACAACATCAGTTGATGGTTTTGTTGGTTAGTATTACATTAATATATTACATGTTTCTCTATTGTCTAATGTAAAATGATATTTGAATGTAACCAATATCAGTTCTGTTTCTATCTTATTGGGAAACTTATGTTGATATTTTTTTTCAGTTTATATGAAAATTTCGACTTTCAAAATTTTTTGGAAATTTAGAATTTTTAAATTTAGGTAACACTAGTAATTTCTAAGCTTCTCATTCCACTATTTGTCACTAAATTCCCCGTAATTCTCATAGTTACTTTCAACTGTTTAAGCTTTAGATTGTTTTTTATTATCTAAAATATCCTATCTTTTTTACTTTATAGGTGTCAGCTGTAGCGTTACTATTACGGTGTCGACGCTCACTGACAGTTGGTTGACGGCTAAATTTGAATTTGATGAACTGCCCAACGGAGGACACGATCTCACAATCGAGCTGCCGCGTCTGCCTCTCTTGCTGTCTCCCGGCAAAACCGAACAGTTCACGCTACACTTAACATCCAATGTGGAAATGTCAACTAAATTACCATTTACTATGCATCTTAAAGACGCTTCAATAGATGGCGACATGAAGCAAAAAGGATTTTTAGAGGTGAACATCAAAATGCCCACAGTGCAAGCTATATCGTGCGATGGCGTAAATAAAGTATCTTTTCCGCCAATACAAGAGAAATCTACCTTCACTAAGTACTTCGTTCTGATCAGTGATTGTCCAGTCGATTTGAAATTAGAACTGGCTCTGATAGAAGGCGAAAGCATGTTTGTTATAAATTCCGTTCAAGAAATAAGGAGGAGTGAAGTGAGTAAGGCGTTAATGGATCCCAAGGGTACATCGGAGGAACAGCATCTGGTCAAACAAAAAGGCAAGAGCGTGAACAAGCAACTTTGCAGATTGACCAACGAGAACGCAATAAAAGTTACCATTACCTTTAATTCACCCAAATTGTCGGATCTAGAAATTAGTAAGTATTAAATCAGGTATTTGGAAAAGAATAATTAATTTATACAAAGCATTTGTCTTTCATTCTGATAGCAGATAATTACATTTTGCGGTTGCTTAGTCATTATCGACTACTTGCAATTGCTCAGTCGGTATCAATGCATTTTGTCATATTATTAGTTAATTGTTTAAAATATAAGTATGATAACAGGTGGTGAAAGGAATTTTTATCATTATTTGGATTGACTGCTATAAAATGCAATTTGGCATCAAATCCGCCATTTAACTTATTTTGATCCATTAAGTCATTAAAGAATACATAAATAAATGCGCATACGGGTCGTTTCAAAGAACGTTAACATAGAAAAGTTTAAAACAAAAACACCTTGTTGATAATTTTTGCAGCTGACAAAATAGCGACGTTTAAGGGAACACTGTACGTGAATCTAATCGGAGTGAACACTGTCCTGAAGAAAGTCAGCATTACGAGCATAGTGGGAACTGCATCCCTCGTGGCACAGAAAACTTGTGACAAATTACTGATCACAAAAGGTAATTACAGTACATATTATATATGGGACTTCGTTCCGTATTTACTGTATGATTTTAAATTGTACTTGTACAAGTAATTCCTGTTACTAAGCGGCACTGTCGTTGGTTCAACGGGAGTGGCAAACATACAACAAGTTATTTAACATGCTGAATTTTGACTAAAACAGTTTCCACACAGCATAATTCCAAGCATAATTCCAAATTGTTCATGTAATTTGTCGACATTTTATGTTTCAGAACCTGTCAGTGTGACCTTAAGTAATATGGGATCGATATGTGGATCGTGGGTTGTGAAGTTCCAGAGTTCCGTTTTTACAGAGAGTAATTTTCCCTTTAAAGTTTTTCCTGCTAAATTAGAAATACACCCAGGCTGCACTGCCAACCTGAGCATACTGTATACGGGATCAGAGGATGTCATGAACGAAGCGTAAGTTTTAAGCAACTTCTCTTTTATCTGGAAAATAATATGTGTTTATATAGAGGCAGTTTTAATTTGGAGTGCTACTGTCGGTTATAGTCAGTCTAATTTCTGGGTAAAATTGATGATAAAACAGTTTTCTACAGTCTGGAAACTTCTTAGGGTTCTGGTAAACGCTATGATTTAAAAAATCACAACATAAATATTTTTTGACAATAGAAAGACTAAAAACGTTTTCTAAATTGCTAATTCCTACAAAACTATTCCAATTACCTACTGAGAATTTCATATACGTAATGAAAAAATATATATGTATGTTTTTTATTTCCAGCACGATAATTCTAGAAGATATTGTTACTGGCGATAAAGAAACGATCGATATATATGGCGGAATGGACAAACCGAAAACATTTCCGCTCAAGACCAATTATAACAGCATGTCGTGGGTGCGCGCGGAGCGCAAGGAGCTGAGCTTGAAGAACTTCACCAACAAAAAAGTGCAAATACGATGCCAAATATTAGGGGAAGGATTTTCTATAGACTTGCCCGGAATAGAATCCCGGGGTGTGTATTGTCTCTCGTTCGGGCCGTGCGAATGCAGATCACTGCCTATTGTCTTCACTCCGACATCCACTAAGCCATATGTCGCAGCTTTACACATAGTGTTTGATAAGAACAGTGAATTTTCTCGAAAGGTAAGTAACATTGACTTACTGAAGTTTTATATGGTTATCATTATCCCTATATTTTACTAGATAATGGCCTTTCGTTTAAATAATATTAGATATTTGAAGTTTATTTTCTTGTGTATTGATCCTTACAATGGGCAAAAAGGATAAGGATTGTAGAGCGTAGCTTATCACATTACCTAGTCTATCCACCGATGACTAGGGTGTTTAGTTAGCCCCATAGTATACTATCTATGGGACTCTTACAATGGGGTCTACAAGAGTCACGCAATAAGTGTTGATTATGCTTATCACATTTTCGTGTAATCTGTCTCATTGTTAAGATGTGCTGTACGGTGTTTGTATCCTTCACTACATCCAGCGTATTCTGGTACCTGTATTGGATAGGAATAAATCAAAAGAACAGTGTAAGTGAGCAGCTAGTGCGTAACATGTTCCCCGAAGGGATCGAGGCGACAGTGTGTGATTAATAGTAACGAGGTGGTGACTACGTGATGATATGTGCGATTAAGTAGCAGAATAGAGCTAATAAGCAATAAGTTATAATTGGAGTGGTGTGTATGCGCAGATCGCGCTGCAGGGCAGCGCGGCGGGCGGGGCGGGGGGCGGGGCGGCGCGGTGGGCGGGGCTGGCCACGTACGGCGACACGGCGCTGGTGCGCGCGCAGTACGGCGCGCCCGTGCGCCTCGCGCTGCACAATGCCGCCGCCGCGCGCGCCTTTCTCGCCGCCTCCGTGCACTTCAACCGTAAGTACCTTATTATACTGCCATTGTTGCTTTCTCCTTCTCCTTCTTCTTGTTTGTCCGTATTTAAGTGGCCTCGATTCGTAGTATTACACTGCAATAGGCTCACCGCCTATTCCATAAACATTTAAACATGTTTAAACATAACTGGTGGAACGTGGGAGTGTACTACTCTCCTCTGCCTACCCGTTCGGGGATTGCAGGCGTGACATTACTTTTAGATATTGAATTGATGGACTGCTAACGATAAATATAAGGTGATGCATGTGATGCGCAGTGCAGTACTCGTGTGCGGCGGCGGGCGCGGAGCTGCGCGGCGCGCGGCGCGTGGTGGCGGGGCGCGCGCGCGCCGAGCTGCTGCTGTGCGTGCCGTGGCCGCGCGTCGAGCGCCGCGCGCGCGCCGCCCGCGCGCCCGCGCTCGCCACGCTCACTGTGCTCGCCGGCCACGAGTACACGCGCCGCCGGATACTAAGGTACACACGCCTCACTCGATTCACTCTCCTACCTCCCTGTACTCATTCACTGCACTCTGATCTTTTACCTCGCTCTGCTTCACTATCTCGCTCCATTCACCTCCCTCCGCCCGATTATATCACTTCAATCATTCACCTTCCTCCACAAAATTATCTCACACTATACTTTCTTATGTCGCTTCGTTCACCTCAAAGTTAGCAGATTGCATCAATATACATATTATGTACTTAGAATTTACTTAGTATTTGGCTACAACCATTAAGTATTAAAAATAAGATAACTAAATACTAGCATGAAAAATTCCATAAATAAATATTGTTAAAAGTATTTACTTTCAAGTACATAAGTAAACATTGATGTGTTTAAATGAACATTAAATATTATTGCCATAAATGTTTTATTGTTGTTGTATTTAAAATGTGCTTCAAATTCAATATCTACTTTGATAACAACAAAATTAAAATTTCCAGGATTTTGAAAAGTGAATCTCCAACTGGAGAACTAGATACTTCCTTACTGCCAGATCGTCTGAAGATTTTAACGGATCAGTTTGAAGGGGAAGACCCAAGCATGGATAAGGATTTGGAAAATTTCAAGGAAACCAAAGTGAGTTGAATTCGATATTTGTGTCTTATTTTCTATTAATACATTTAGCTTTATTACCTTTAAATTTCTGTTCATTTGAAAAATGTCTCAGTATAAGATTTTTTTATATGACACTTATTTCTGCATAAGACAGTTATTCAATTTGTTTTAGCTCAAAGAGCATAGATATACGTACATTGGGGAAGCTAATCTAAAATCTGCCCATTAAAAAAAAAGAGCAATCAAAAAGGCTTAACTTATCCGACTCTTTCTACTCGCTCACAGGGAGCACTAGAGTGAGTTGCGTCAGTAGTGAGATAGACATAGTTAACGCGATCTTTTTTCTCTTTCTAAACCGTCGGACGTTGTCGCTTACAGCCATATGTCTTCCCCACTCTATATAGAATATCTCTATGTTAAAGAGTATAGTCGCCTGTCCACTTATATATTAGATTTTGTGACTATTTCAATACTCAGGAGTGGCAATGATTCAGTGACCTATTTCTTAAACAAAAGGCACACTGCATGCACACTTACCAGTTTAATATTAGCAATGATCCTAATGCAACTAATAATATTATTATTAACAAAACTGACTGAAATAATTGACTGTACTGTATGTACTGTTTAAGGTTGACTTCAATTCAATAAATTTCAATTAAGAAAAATTCACTAAAATCAAACTGGATTTGTAAAAATCCTTTATTATATTTAAAAATAGGTAATGGTAATAATATTCTTATATTTTCTATATTTTCAGGCATCATTGAACGAGCTGATTGAAAGTCTGCAAGAGCTCACCGCCCAGATAGATCTGCCGCAGGATTTATCAGATGAAAACACTATCCTTATAACAGACGACACAGTCGTCGAGCATCACACGCTTTGCGATTAGTATGTGTCAGAATGAATCTAATAATATGTGTCAATTATGATTACTCAATATCATATTATGACTGGGTTTAAAATATTGAAGTCTGGTTATATTGTTTTAAAATAATAATGTCATAGTTTGTAAATATTACATATATATATTATACCTTGTATTTGAGTCACAATATAGTCATAAAGGTTGCAAAATTAATTTTTGGCTAAAATTGAAGAATTAACGTCATTTTGTCAATGTGAATATAGTTTGTCTAAAACAATCAATATTAAATATAAAGTTAGCATCAAACCTGGCAATATCCCTTAGCTGTTAGTCATTTATGTAAAACAGTATTTCTCTTAATTTATTGTTGTTAGTGACAGAATCTAACATTGTAGATATTGCTGCCTTTGTTATTCATTGACTCGTGTGTAATTTAAAAGGAAATATTTAAAAGAGGCCACTTTAATTGCCAACATTTAACATTCCTGCGAAAAGTATGTACTGTCCGTCCTATATTCATTATTATTATTATTAATTAAATGCTTACACCAAGTACTTCTGTAAGTTTTAAAGAAAGAGAATATAAAACATTCAAAATTTACTTCATATCATTTATTATTTTCTTAACCAGTTATATTTATTCCAATCGTTTTCCTATTTTTTTTATTATAATTGTATCTAAGAGATTCGACTGACAAAAGCAGTTATCTTTTAGAAACGATGTTTAAAAATATTGCCTACAACTTATAAAACTAAAATGCATTTCCGTTCACTTACAATATAATAAAGTCATCAACACCGCAAAATGATATTTTATATATACACGACTAAATTTTTCGGGTCATAAATTTTTTTTTGATAACCTTCACTAATAATTATTCTAATTCTTTACAACGAGCCTCAGGATCCTACCAGCCAGATACCTAAGTCGTTAAGGACACGAGGAGTGGTGGTGCAGTCATCGCTGAGGCTCATCGCTCAGAACTGCGTCAACAGTACAAGGAGCTTGCAGTATCGTATATAATGCTGTTTATACACTGACTGACACGAGAACATATTGTCTAATATATCGCATTTGGCAGTTTGTCGCACTCTCACCAATGTTAATATTCACATGAAACTCTACCATACACAATAGTAACTAATTAAACTGAAGCTAGATATTCGATACAAACATTTATATTTATACTAGCGAGAGGTATAATATGAATATTAACAGCATAAAAAGTGAGCTTCACACGAGAATTCTACAACGCCATGATCTCTATACGAGAAAAAATTCTTATTAAAATGGAAGTACTTAGGTTTTAACACTTTTTTTATAACAACAAATCGGGGTTAAAATGGCTGACATCGATCGAGTGCTGATTTAAAAATACTACACAAATTTATCACTTAACAATCTAAAAGTTGCAAAAGAAGACTTATGGGAGACAACGACTTTAAAGATCCTATAACTTTAATATTAACGTTAAACATTTCGACAATGCACAGCTACTACCATCGACGTCGGGAGCGCGTTCAGCCATCGATATATATATACATCACACAATCACACGTTTTTACAATAGGAATTAAAAAGGGGCCTAAACTAAATAAACCAGTCACTTAATGACTTAAAAAATAGTATGATTATATAATCGCCAACGGTTCACTGGCCAGGTGCGGCCCATCGCCGCGGGAACAACGACACCTCTCACAACAGTCGTTAGTTACAGCTGAGGCACGTGACACTCGCATGTGTAGGGTGTTGCCATTCATTCTCTAAAATATTTCTTAACAAATATAATACGATCGGCTGACATATTCTAAGAGATCAATATGGCTTTAAAACGTGTGCGGCTTGATTCTGAGCTGATCGGTGATGTTACATTAGTAGTACTTAGGTGATGATATATCTTCCACATAAATCATAGTAGTAATAAATGGCCAGAATAGAACCAAATCATTCCCACCGTTCGTGTAAAAATGGGTGTGAACAAATCGATTTCTGTTACAAACACATTGAAATAATATAAAGGCTACGTTAACACAAGTGACAGATTCCAATATAACATAAAATTCAGAAATAATTTGCCATTAAAGTATAATTATATTATCACAGACAATTCTAAATAAAAAAATATGGTGTATGTATCGGGGATAGTCGCAGAACGATTACAAATAATAAATTCATTTCTAAAATACACAGCTATATAGCTAAATTTTAATGGTAGGTACATATTACATCAGTGGTCACAACGTGGAGGATTATAAACTTTGACTTATTAAATAATATTTTTTTGCATTTGCCATAGAAGCATAAATATAGTGCTTATCTGTCCCGGTAAGTGTCTATGTATTTACATAGATACTACTTGCAATATTTATTGCACTATTATCCTCAACTTTGTGACAAAAGGGCGTCAAAATGACAAACAAATTTTTTATGTATGTATATACCATAAATCTATATAATTTGTAAGACACGATGTGTACTATGGTTTTGTGGCGCGGCGGTCGAAGCTCGCTTTTAAGTAGTCTGTTGTACAAATTAAACCTTAATCGTCAATTTGGCAATATTCTACGTGAGCATTTCTTTAAGTACTGAATTGTATGCACAATTTTATAGTCTTTGGAATATGACTAACCAGTGTTGCTGAAAGATCGGGTCGGACGGAATATGTATAATGTTGATTCACACGGCTAATATATCCATTAAACTCTATATTCAGACCCGAAAGAGTGGCTGCAGTAATTTTGGGATGCCGAAAGTTTCCTAAAATTTTTCATAAAACTAAGTTAGTTTTTTTCTCATAATTTCCAAATCTCAATGCGTGTTAATGTAAATCTTAAGAGTTATCAGACAAAACTATCACTATTTAAATGCGTAAAACAACGCACAGACTGGCATCTTCTCTTAACAATAATAGAAAAAAATATATCAAACATAATGTGTAATATTCGTGCGAACTCGATTACAGAACCGAATTAATTTCATTTAGACAAGCGAAGTATGTCTACATGCTGCGGCATTAAATATTATCTTAACGCTGGCCTCGACGGCGTCGTCTCGTCGACGTCCTCCGGCGGCGGCGACGCGTTCTTCGAGGAGGGGCAACACACGGAGTACAACATCCAACTAAAGCTCATTGTAAAAATACATCTACGTATGTCTATTCGTCGAACAATCGAACGTCGCGCATTATAACTCTTCTAGTTTACACTAATAAGTAAATCGGAATCATGGATGAGTTAGTTACATAAATAGTTATCTAAATGCTCACGGCCGTCGCTCGGGCGGCGGCGCGCGGCGGCGCGGCGGGGGGCGCTAGTACACGCGCGGCGAGGGCGGCGGCGCGGGCGGCGCGGCGGGCGGTGGGCCACGCGGCGGGCGGGCGGCGGGCGGGCGGCGCGCGAATAGCGCGCGGCGCCGCTAGGGCGCGCGGTACAGCAGGTAGGCGGTGAGCGCGGGCGGTAGCGCCAGGCGCGAGGCGGCGGCGCGCAGGCGCGGCCGCCCCACGCGCTGCCGGATCACGCGCCGGCACAGCTCCATCAGCGGCAGCGGCTCCGCTGCGACACACACGCCGGGTTACTACACGTCCCGATACACTACTACTGCAAATACTTGAAATCCAATGAGAGGCTAGAGCCAGCAGCGTAAATAAGCTATGGAAGGGCTGTGCTCGGCGTCTCTGAAGGATCTAATCAGAAATGAGGCGATCCGATAGAGAACCAAAGTTATCGACATAGCCCAAAGGATTACCAAATTGAAGTGGCAGTGGGCTGGTCACATCTGTAACCGATAGTCGCTGAAACAGACGTGTTCTGGAGTGGAGACCGCGGCTTGGCAAACATAGCGTATGACGCCCTTCAGCTAGGCGGAGAGATGATATACGCAAAGTGGCTGGGTTTGGTTGGACGCGAAGAGCTGAAGATTGAGCTCAGTGGCGTGCCACGAGGCGAGGCCTATGTCTCATAAAACTTGGTAACCATACAATATACTGACGGCGTGACTACTGCTTACTTACTTACCTAAGTTTATATTTGATATCGAGACAAGTACACTCACGGTCCAATCCGCCTATATACTTCATAGTGATCTCGGCGTGCCCCCAGACGGCGGACACGATGGGGTGCAGCGTCTTGCCGCGCAGGCCGCGCGCCGCCACGCCCAGGTAGCGCCCGTCCGCGCAGAAGGCCAGCGTGCCCTCGTCCATGTCGAGCACTACCAGCAGTCGGTCCGGTACCAGGAACTGTTCGTCGGGCCGCAGTAGCGCCGGATATGTCGTGCCGCCGCCTCCCGTGCCTTTAGCATTGTGATATACCTGTAAAATATTGTTCGCAAAATGTTATTTAAGCATTTTATCAAAAAGATTATTTTCTATGTCGACGAAAGAAAAGTAGAGGTACAGTGTAAGTGTAGATGTGTGAAGATGTAAAATTTAAGTGATTGTAGTAGTAGTAGTAGTTTAGTTTAAGAAAATAAATGTAAATGTAAATTGTGTGTAAATGTCATCTATGTTAGTGTAGATTTAGTGTATGTAAAGAGTATGCAAGTATTGATGTAAAGTGTATGTAAGTGTAGATGTAAAATGATCATGTTTGAATTATCATTTGAAATGTAAAATGCATGAATATAGCATAAGTGGGTGTATTTGTTAAACTTTACTCAACTGGTAAGTAAATCAGATTTGGCTTATATATTTCAGTAATACAAATTAATTTCCAGGCTCGAAGAAGGCCTCCGTTATAATAATTAGACAGCTGATAGATAAACTACACATATACATACAAGTATAAACTCTTATAGATACTTTTTTTACAAGTAGTCACAGAACAAACAGTTATATGGCTGACACCCGAGAGGTGAGCTGGAGTTGTGAACTCGCCTTGTTCCTGCCCAGGTCCCAGCCCCAGCTCTGGTCGGTGGCGCCGACGAGGCTCTGGTAGCCGACGGAGTGCAGCGGCGCGTGCGCGGTGGCCACGCCCACGACGGCGTGCGTGCCGCGCTGGCGCGCCGGCCACACCACCTCCCAGCAGTGCAGGCCGCGCGAGTAGCCCACGCGCCCGCGGATGCAGTCCGTGCTCTGCGCCACCGGGTGCCGGTGGAACGTCAGCGCGTCCTCCTCCTTCACGAATATGTTTAGTGATCTGCAATTCGCGCCAGTAATCATATCAATATTTAATCATCGCACCGGCTCCTTTGCAGGGAAAGATAAGATTTTATTGAAATCACATAAAATTATACCCGTATTGGCTGTGAAAACATACATATAGTATGATATTGAATTCAATTCATTATTCAAATACTTAAATGTTCAGAATTCACCTGTTAGTAGGATCTGTTCATGCAAATGATACTTAATATTAGTTGTAAAACAAAATGCATAGGAAGTCTGGAAGAAACTGAATGAAAAGAACTGAATTATTGGGCTAAGCGGTGCGCCTTGAGGGATACCAAGTTCCAGCAGGGTCAATAAAGGATAGGAACAGAAGAAGCTCATGTGCAAGTTAGGTTCTAAGGAGTCAAATTGTAACCTGTATTTTTGAAAGAGGGTGTAAGCATATAACTTAACAGGTATAAAGGCTTATTACATTGTATTAAATAAGTGATCAGTTGTGCACTTAAAATCCACCAGTACATACGTTGCTTGGTCCTATAAAATGACGTCATAAATTTTATTACGTAAACGTACGATGAGATCTTAATGACCCGGCTTTTTATCGGCGCAAGGGCTTGTCGCACCAAATACGCAATCAATCACATGAATTACATCGTAAACGTCGCAATATAAAAGTTTTTAGATATTATCTTGAATATCTCTCTTGATTATATTTATTTCTAAAAGTATTCTTGCAGTTCAGGTAGGCAAAACTAGTAAATAAAGAAAAGGTTCGAAGAGAATTTAACTTCGTGGGTATCCATTGTACCTCTCGATTTTCTGGGACGGTTGAATTGATTGCGAAGTTAGTAAGGATTACTTGGGTTAAGCCAGTAACCTAATCCTTCCTCGAGATTTTTGAGCAGAGTCCAGAAAGTAATAGGATTGGAGAAATCCAAAACAATGTAAATACTTTTGGGCAAGTGAACATATCGCTCTTTTACGAAAATACTGTAATACTACATATATGTCAAAAACTGTGACGTCATGACTTTTGATTGTTTTCACAGTCGTTTTCTGAGGCATACAGTTTTTGACCTATTGCAGCCATCTCGCAAATGAGCGATATGTTCGATCGTCTCATTCCTAAAATATGTACGGGAGGTGGTGGGATGAGGTAGGTAGGTAGGTAGGTAGGTACCTGTCATCGGGGTTCCAGGCGTGCTTGAGCTGGAGGTCGGGGTGCGCGGGCGGCGCGTCGAGCAGCGCGTCGAGGCGCGCGGGCCGCGGCGGCTCCGGCGCCAGCTCCCGCGCCACCACCGCCTTGAACGGCGCCGTGCAATCGCGCGACACCGACTTTACACCGCCGGATAGCTGCAACCACAACGCACACATTCATATCTGCCTCACCTTCACTACTACAATATAGTTTTCCATCGCAACTTCTCGTATTTAAATTGAGGAGACAGGTAGTTTGAAGTATGCAAAGCTTTTGATTTCACATTCAAAATCCAAATGCAACATTGTAATAATCTGATACTCTTATCCAATGTTTAACTGATCTCAAAGTAATGTAGATAGACGTAAGTAAATCTTTACCTACGTAAGCCTTAGGATTCATTGCAGTTTTAGTTAGGAAATTATTTCATCAAAACGTAAGATTCACATCGATGATAACTTGTTTGACAAAAATATAGTTGAAATATGACGCGATTAGCAAGTAAATAAGTAGTAGATCAGTAAGCCGTGTCCGTCAGGTAGCAGCGTAGGTGGTGAAAAAAGCTTTTTATTATTATACGACGGGCTGCTCTCTGTCCGCGGTCATAAGATAGAGCACACATGCCTAGGAAAGGCCTATTCGCAGGCCGAGCGTCCAGGCTTATGTCTAGAGATGGACAGGCTGATGATGATGACGATGAGCAATGTAAGAGAGCGAGTTACCTTTTGCCCCATGTTCATACCCCTGCAGCGAGTGCGGGCGCGTTTCGGCAGCGCCTTGAGGCCGCCGCGCCGCGCCTCCTCCGCGCCGCCGCCGCCGCCCCTCACTGAGCGCACCCCGCTCTTGTACCTGCAATGGAAATAATAATTCCGTTTTAGAAACAATAACGTTAAAATGAAAAAACATATAATCCACCGTGAGAAACATAGCTCCTTACGCATTACGATATGATGATTTAAATTTTTATATTCGTAAATGTTCTTCACGTAAGAAAGAACCGTTATAATGCCCATTTCATGAATTTGACTTTGTATCTATTTCCCCGCCACAGTTATCTCGCATTACGATATTTTCTTAAAAGATCACAAGCCTTATTAATGAACTTGGTTCAAAAAAATGTAGAATCTAAAGTATTTCATTGTAAGATGTGAATATAACACATTGTTTAAATAATGTTCGTTAGCACAATGGAAATGTAACTGAATGATTTGTCTCAAAATTCATGAATATTAAACACCAACACGATTGATTACTTCCATGAGATAAATTAACTTAAAAGCTTTTAGTGTCTTAAGAAACGTGTTTGTTTGAAGATGGTAATAAATTTCTGTTCCTTATTTAGTTAATTTCTAGTTTCAATGATATAAATATAAATACACTGTACATTATCCTAAATATATCGTAATAATCTATATATCATATATCAATGTGAGTTTGAAAATGTGTACTTTGGAAGTATGCAGAAAAAAGGAATAATTGTGAAGTGCATGCGGTATCTAACGCACGCGGTCCAGTGTCATTAAATGTATTGTGGTGTGGCGATGCGGTGGCGATGTCATCACGGCGGCCGCTGGGGCGCGCGTCGGCGGCTCCGGCGCGCATCTTATGTAACCAGCGACCGTCTAACCGTGAAAGTCGCCGCTCAAAAGCCAAGGTTAGCACGGCCCTGGTGCCTCGCACCAGCAACACACACACAAAGTATTACACGATCGCATCTACGTATGATAACTTTATACAATTTGTTGTTTTTTTGCCGCCTCACCTATGATGTCATGTAATGGCACGGTCTAATCTTTAATTGTGCGAGGCACCAACGTTGGTATCGTTGTTTGCGAAGCGCGAGACTACCGAATGGTATTAAATGCGGCCGAAAACATGGCAGCTTAGATTTACCTAATTGATTAGGCGTGACTGGCTGTTGCTATTGTGCGTGAGCTCATCCATGGTGGAGCTCGAAGTACAGTATGTAGCCATCCTACATAGCGTTTAAGTTACAAGGCCGTCTGCCTTTCCGCCGACTAGAGCGGCTGGTCGGTCGGTCGGTTGGTTCATTGCAAGACAAAAGCAGGAAGTGAAAGGCAGAGTGAATGTTCCCCTCCCGTCACGTCACCTCCGACCGAATGAACTTCTACAACCACTTTAATGTTTCCAAAAGTAAACGTACTTTAGTTAAGAGTTTAACTTTATTATAGAAGGATTAGCACTGAACACTTAGTACTCAAACTAAGCCCTTACGTTTACATGAACTGGTACTCACTAATCCGAGTGAGTAGCTCCGACCGTTGTGAATATTTAAAATTCGCATGGAATTGAGTAAATGTACACACGCATACACACACACAAACACACAAACATACATATACACGCACACAAAAATTAGTGAACGGCGAAGTTGTTTCAATACCTAGGAGCGATTTTCGTGACGATCCGGCCGAGTTCACGCGTCCGTCGGTAAACAAACCGCTGCGAAACACGTGACGGCATGTCCACGTACACGTTGCTAACTGGAACTTGTCTCTATTGCAGATGATATTGTCACGCTACTAGAGGTCTGGTATATTGGTACACATCACTTATTAGCGGCAAGAGCGCCTTTTGTATGTTTCTGCACTTCTTTAAACTTATTTGTCTTAGATGTAATGTTGTGTACAATAAAGTATAATTGTAACGTACTACTACAGACTGAACAGCAAACATTAAGATCGCAATTCACAGTTCTAATTATGTACATACTGTATTGAAAGATTAGCGCTGCCAAATTCACTCATAGGCGTGAGAACTGAACCCCAAATATAATTATATATCTACCGAGAAAATGTTGATATAATTTTAGTATTGTCATACTATATATTATTTTTGTAGTAAAAAATAAAATGAAAAACACATCAGTTGCTTCAATAGAAACGATACATATATTTGGTATTCGGAGCCTTCTACCTACACTCACAGTATCCTGGCGTACCGACACTATAACAGTAATAATAATAATAATAAGAATTGTGAAGCGTAAGAACTGCCGCAGTGAACGAACGTATTATAACCGTTCACGCTCGGTGAGAGGTGAATGGAACGAGCCGGGCGAGCGTCGCTAGGCCAACCACATTAGCGTGTGCCGGCGCGCTCGAACAATGAACTAGACAAGCGATTGTAAATATTATACGCGGGCCCATCCTCGCGCCGCTCGCGGGAACCATTGGCGAGCGTCTCAAATTCCATTCTCCTTTATTGTTCACTATTATATTGGACAATATTGTGTATTTTACATTTAATATGTATTTCCTTCAAATATTATATTATATTTCTACTATATTATTTCCTTTATTTGGAGCGCGGATCTGTGCACGGTGTATGGCAATAGGTTCATCATGTGACGTAAATGTAATTGGTGAAATGTGGTAGTGTACAACCCTCCTGTAGAGGCCTACCCCTTCGGGGATTACAAGCGTAAAATATTTTTCCTTTTATAACGATATCGGTACATATATTTTTAATTATAACTTTATTATACTCGTAAGACAAGACTACTTTATCTTTCTAATGACAAATTTGCTAAGACAGGCGTACACTTTTCTATACATATGACAACCAACCATTCTTTAGGTTCCATGTTTTATTAAAGATTATTATTACTATTTTGCCAGCTTATGGTTTGGCGTTTTGAGGCGTTTACACCTTGATCTGATCCGTGATGCTATTATTGATTATACGTTATACATTAGGGATATTGTAAAAATAACATCATACTGTTTATACATAAGTATATGACAAGTTTCATTGAGTTCTCATCTATTAAAATACTAATTATGTGTTACATATTCACTATAACTCATACTTACTTTACTAAGTATCCATTCTTTTTATTAACGCTATTCCCACACATAATTTTACCGCAATGAAATAAAGAGAAAGGGCACGCTAAGGCATCGAATATAATATTATTTCATGTGAGAAACAAACTTTAACTGTATGTATAAGAAACCGTACGAATTCTGTTAGGCCTGCACTGGTCTCGAGTTCGGAATATTTAGCGGATGCCCATAAGTACAGTATCATTTGCGTAGTTAAAGCCGACCGTAATATTATTATACTTATACTAAGACAATTCCTTTAAGTGGATTTTTTAACTCGGAAAATGAGGAAATTTGTCCAATAACCCATGTGGTTAACTATACTATAACGTGTTTCTTAAAGCTTCCAAAGTATTTATGGCTTCATTTTGACAATTCATACTTTCATTTAGCCGAGCTTGTACAATCTTCGTTGTAATAATCCAAGTTAAAATGAATTCGCTATAGATACATTACCACAGCAGGCTGGTAGAGCAAAGCTCATATTCAATGCTGGCTTAAGCTTATCAACCGGCTTACCGCCTGACGTTAAGCCACCGATATATAAATTACACATACACACACGCATACACGATTGAAACGAACAGCCAACGAACTAAATAAATCATTTTACGAGCGGAGATAAAAAAAACATTGCCGTTTTTGTAGTAAAAACTAGCCTTCATAGCTATCAAACAAGGGCAACACATTAGGCGCTGCGCGGCTTTGTGGGAGATACATACAGAAAAAAAAACACAACTCGATTGGCAACATTTTATTTCGCACGAATAAAAACAACGTTTGCCAACGAAATTGAAACGTCCCGAAATCGAATCGAAACTCCCGCGCGCCGAGGCCGGCGGGGGAGGATTACTTATTAATTGGATCGCGGCACGTACTATTTATGATTTCTGTTCTCGCCTCCGTTTTAAAAATGAAACACAAAAAGAAACGTTTTTATATTGCGACTGCCCACACTTAATTTTCATTACTTTTCCGACTACCCACGTAAAACAATTGTTTTAATAGAATTTTATCTCCAGTTTAGTATTTACTTTGCAAATCAAACTTGTACGCTTCCGAGAGAGAGACTGGAGCAAAGTTTCAAGTAATTTACTACTGGTTGTTTAGATAACAGCCATAACTTGCTGGTAATGGTGAAACTTTTTATATAATTTACAGATTATTGCTTTTAATCGATTCAATGATTGAATGATTGGATGTTATAAATATTAGTAACGTAACATCACGTTTGTTATCCCCAAAGAGATAACTGGTAATAAGTCTAAGCGTGCTACACTTCTCTGCCTACCCCTTCAGAGAAATACAAGCGTGATCTTATGTTATATTATAAATATTCATATCGAACACGATTACATAAATCCCTAGCAAGTAAACTATCGGACTGCGCCCGACACGGGGTAGGATTTGCGATCCTCCGAGCACGTGGATAGTTGAACTCGTGTACGTACTGAGGATTACGACCATCACGCTGCGAACCCCTTGACAACGTCTCTCTGTAGGTACATGTTAATATAGCATAATTTATTCATGGCCGCTTATCGCACGAATGGTATTAAGTTACGCGGTGTGCATTATTTTGCCTGTAATGTTGAAGGTGGCTGTACAGGCTTTAGTTGTGTTCAACGCGCACTAAGCCTATCCGAGACGTAAGACAGCGGATAGAATATTATGGTGAGTTTGAAAATGTCCATAGAAGGTTCTAGAAAAATCTATGCTAAATTATAGATATATTATATTGTTATTGTTGGAAATCTTGTTGATTAAACATTGGAAAATTTTAGGAACATTGAAAGACTTCTTTATTGGAATTCTTATTATCTTCAAATTGCATTTGTGAATTTTCTGTTGTGAATTTTATTTCTAATTTAAATTATTAATTTATTTAATTTTTTCCAATTATTTTTTTTTAATTTTGCAAGCAATTTAAAGTGCATAATATTTTTATAATTATACATTTTAAATTACACAATAGTCACAATATATTTATGGCAACATTTAACTAGTCAATGAGAACACCAGTGTATTGTTTTAAGTAATCGATATGATGTTTTACGAGAAGGAAGGAGAGAGTGGATGCGGATATTAGTGTAATTAAACCAACTGCTTACGTCTATGGTTCGTATAAAACTACAAGCTGGGAGGAGAAAAAATAATGCTCTTTGATATATGCAGAGACACGCTAGTATGTCAACAGTACCAACAGAAGCCAACGATAGTGCAATGTATTAGTCGTAGTCAGTATCACTTTTTAAAAAGTTTTGTTGCTAACAATAGCCTATGTGTTGTTCAAGGTGCAAAGCTATATATATACTAAATTTCATCCAAACTGGTCCAGCCGTTTCAGTGGGAAAAAGTAACATGCATACACGCAAGCTTTCTCATCTATAATAGTAGCAAGATTAGTTACAGATGTGTATCTTCCCGTTGAGAATAGTTAACTACGTCTTTTACTCCGCCTTCCTGCCTCACTTTTCGTAGATATAGATGTAATTTTGTGAGATAAGATTCTTACAGTTTTTAGATATGGATTAGACACTGACTACTTAGTTAATAAAAATGTAGATTACTACATAATGCTTCGTTCTATATCGTGTACCATTCATTCGGTATATGGCAAAAATAAAAAAAAATGCATTAAAATCTGAACAATTTAAACGATTTGTGAAAACGTGTATTAAATTGATACGGACAATAAATTATGTCGAAACAAGTGCACAATTGTATAAGATCACACATGCTACGTGGTTTTGGAGAGTTGGCGTTTAACGAGACGGCTTTTATTGTTCCCGTTTTATTTATTTAGTTGCATGCAAAAGGTTTAATGTCAATAGGTTGGAGTTGTGTCGCATTAACATTTCACATTATCCAAAACGGATGGAGAAAGCGGTTGGCTCGCGGCTGACACTGCGACGAAATACGAGGCCGACTGCGCTTTCTTTATATGGAGTTATACACTGTTACATACATCGTATACAATATTTATTTATTGACTTACATTGTTATATAAATCCTATAAATCGGTGTAGAGGTGCACCAATAAAGTGAACACTGTTAAGATTAGTGTGGATGATATAATAGTGACACCTCAATTATAGGTGAAAGCTACAAGGAATTAGGTCACTGGGTACATGAAAATGAAAACAATTTTAATTACAATAAAAGGCGACGTAACAATATACAAATCATTCAGAGCATAATGGTGAAAAGGGGATTTCATTGTTGAATTTAAACATTGAAGAAAACAAGAAGGACCGTAAAAAAATCGAAAAAAAAAACAACCACTCTGCAGAAAAAGGTATAAAGGTAAAAGAGTGCCATTTATACGTAACGTTTGGTAACTCTTAAGGCTTTAGTAACCCAGTAATCACATGCAAAGTACGGCCTTTATACAACCTACCATTAAACAACTTGTGGTTTCCAAAAATGCTAAAACGTTACATGGGTAGCAGTGTTTCCAAATCTTGTTTAAAATCCTGTAGTTTTTTTTAAAATCCTTTGTACTTTAGTCTTTATACAACGTGAGCCGAGTAAAAACTTACAGGGTGATATTTTAATTTCAAATGCAAGGTCTGTCTGTCTTTTAGTACAGTAATGTAACTGTAGCTGTGTGCTAAATTTGTATATACATTAATTATTATATCGTCCCGCCAGGCCCCTTGCGGTATAAGTAGAGAGCATCAAGTGCCAAATATTCCTATCTTTTTACACTTGGTATAAGCAGTAATGAACCTCATGAGGAAACCTGCACACTTTAAAGAAAAATCTCTTAAGATGTGTGAAGTCTGCCAACTCGCACTAGGCTGGCGTAGAAGATTATGGCCTTAAGCCTCTCATTCTGAGAGGAGACCTTTGTTCCAACAGTGGACTGATAGAAGGGTCAAGAGAGAAATAGAGACTCCTGGCGTGTTTCATACACATTCATCGCTCCTTTCATACAGGCATGCTGGTTCCGGCATCTGAAGTTTTACGTATAAGTACATAGTGCTACATAGAACAGAAACAGTAAGTACCCTCAAAAGATATCGAAACATACTAATCGATGTTTTATTACCGCAGAGCATCGAATCGAGGATGTCGACCTCTTCGATTTACCTTACATATACAATATAGATTACAGGTCATTACTCCCCCATCGTCTCTCCCCAACCACCACTAAGAGTTTATTTACTGTTTTCAGGGGTTAGTTTACGAACTAATCAACTGCCGGCTGAGCAAAACGGCTGGGTTTTCCTAACTTGAAATACTCCGCAGAAGCACTAAGTATATAGAGTGTCACTAAGGGAAACCGTCGCCAAGGGTTTAATGTTAGGGAATGTTACTAGGTAATAAGTATACGCACTTATTGTGAAACTGTGAATGAGTAAATAAATAAATATTTCATCAATCTAATCGTACTCATCTATTCCAATATTATTATTATTTTTCTATTATTGTTACAATCGAGATCACCTTTTTATTTATTTTGCTCATAGACAGAAAATTAAATGACAAACAAAGGCAATCGAGTTTCACAGACGCCACCCTAACCACAATATCTTAGGAAATCTCCTCTCACGACCCCCTTAGCTGTAACTCGACAGAACCTATGCTATGGTAACCATATGACTAATAAACTAACTACTTTCCTACAGATCTTTAGATTACACCGACTACACCAAACGTCCGAATAAATACTATGATAATATACATACATATTTGTTAGTTGGAATCGAACCGCCGAACACCGAGTGAGCAATCAAGCGACAAACCACTGGACCAACGGGCGTTTCAATGCTCTCAGTCAACGCACGATTAACTTTACATACAGGCAACGAATATTATTATACATTCAAATCATATTACATGTTTATGACGTGCGTTTAACTATGTAGGTGTCTACTTGACGCTTGTATAGTACTGGTTCGCTTCTTGGCGTCCATAAAAACGTAATTATACTGGTTTTGCGAGTAACGCTTGGTCGAAAGGCCAACACTCGATTGAATCAAAATGGACATGTTGGTGCTAACATCAAAAGGTAATCAAATCGCTTCTGAACTCTTACCAGTCCATCCTTCAGCTTTTTTAAATCCACTGTTGGACATAGAGTTCCTTCAATCGAGGTCACTCAAAGAGTCCTGGGGCTTTTGAGTTCAGTTCTAACCAGTACTACTATAAATGTATTTATTGTGCCTTTACAATGAGTCTAATTGAAACAACGCGTTACGTCCATTACGGGTCGGGAAAAATATTATTTGGTTTTTAACTTGAAATTCCCGTTAGTACCTACCTAGCTTTTCCCATACAACAACATGCTTATCCCATATTCCAGGGTACGTAAAAAATAGGTAACTAATGAAAATTAATTATAGGAGACAATTTAGGGGACATAGAAGATGTTACGTTGTTAAGTCAATTACGGGTTAGGCAGAGAACACTCAATGTCTCTATCCTTACACACTAGACGTTATCAGCGTATATATAAAAGGAGAACGGTTAATGTAGGAGCATACCAGGTCCGACGCTTATCGTCGTTCAGATTTGTGTATGAAGAAAGTTCGTCGTCGAAATTGATAGGCTCAGTTCGTAATCTGTTTCGCGAAAGATAAGCTCGGTCGGGACACGGTTCGTGTTATCGTTTGTCAAATATCCGTTATTTATATAAGACATGAGAACTTGTAAGTCCTATTCGATAAGAAACTCGTGTAGCGAAGGTATTAGAGGTCGTATTTAACACGACTGTGTGAGTTTTGTATGTTTTCTTCATAATTCACTATACTTTATTTGTTGGATTTCGTTTCAAGATACAGGATATAGGTTACAAAATCTTATTTCAAGTCAAACCCGCCTCAATAGTCTGCTTTACGCACGCAAATGCGTCTTAAATAATTAAATAATATAATATAATAATATAAATAGTCTTAAATAAAATTTAAAGTCGTATAATTTGAAACTAAATGTTACTGAAATTAAAACTAAAATATAGTATATTACTAATTAAGATTTTACTGTCAAAAGAATTAAAATTTGTTCATGTTAAAAATTATTTTAATGTCAAAATTTTTATAATGTGAATAGAATTACAAGTAAAATTATACTAAGAGAATGTTGATGGACACAGGTGGCATCGGCGACTGAGAATCATCACCTATCTTGCCCAAATTGGTCAAGTGCTGGCTCACGGGAGAGGTCACAAATTGTCGTAACGTGCATTCTTTTATAAAATGAGTGATGCAAGCTACTTGAAAGCACATCAAGTCTGCGAGGATTGAGATATTTGGCACACAGTGCCTTCTGCCCTTTCGGCGACGGAACGTGACCATTGCAGTAATAATAATAATAAAAACGGAAATCGTAAAGAAATTCGATAACGGATAAAAATCTTGAATCGTCATCAGCAGGCCTCGACACCACAACTGTCTCTGGTCTCAATAACAATTAAATAATCGTCAGGGCGTGTCGTGGCAACCTTGTGTCAGTTGCCGCGTTGCAACAGGGCTTGCCTCGTGTCAAGGAAAAACCCAGTTTGCAGTTTCCCTGGCCCTGAACCGACATTCGCAAACCATTTTAGCGAGGAAATTTTCCAGCATGCACAACGTACCATTCTATGAATAAAGCGTTACTTCTATGAACTCATAGCTCGGCCGAGGTGCGCTTGTGCAGTACTAAGAATTTACAATATCAATGAAGTCATAACCGTAAAGGCTAATGCTTTTGAAAATTAAAACATTGTTCAGAAGCTTGATATTTAATAATGCACTATTATAATAATAACTGAGCTTACTAACATTTAACTCGAAATGAATGAATTCATAAGTCAATTTTCTGAATAGGTAAATCCAAGAAATATCGTGTCCTGTTGCTGTTAATTTAAATATTAATTTGTTTATAATGGACAAGCGATAATTGTCTTGATTGATACCAAGAATCAATACGTGTTATTTTTGGTACCGTTTCAATGGAAGGTAATGAAGACTAAATTGACCAAATTTTTTAAAATAAATATTTATTTCTGCGGTGGTATCGAAAACTGCTATTGTACATGTGGTATCGATGGAAATAAAATCTCCTGCAAGTAAGAACCTTACGTAGGATCTACCAGGCTAGCTTCAAAATCACCGGACTGAACCGCCAAATGTATATTAACGTGTTCCAATTGTGAGCTTGGCACCCAACAATTACCCTTAAAGCAGGCAACACATTTGCATTTCCTTCGATGTTGCTAGCGTCTGAGGCGATGAACAGATATAATCGGGTGGGTCGTCTGTCTTTTAGGCCATGCCTTTTGACATAACAAACAGTTTCCTGTACAAACAGGTCGACGTTTACTATGAGTTGGGAGAAAACAACAGCCGTATATAAGTAGATCAGACAAGAAAGTATCGTATCATAATTTCATAATAAATTTATTTGTTTATTTTGCTTGATTCAATGTTAGAATATTTGTTATTATATCACACAGCGCAATATAACAACATGTTTGTTATATTTAGTTCAGTGCGTACGGTGTGTAGGGGTGACACTTAGGATCGCATACATAAAACGTTATATTTTAATAGTCTTTGATAGTATTTTGTTATTTACGTTGACATATGTTATATTTATATTGACAGCCTCGTTGGCCGATTAGTCGCGCGCAACTGCTAATCGAGATGTCCTTGGTTCGAATCCCGGGTCAGGTACTGTTGGATTTTTCTTAGATTTTCCAGTAGAATATATGGCAATAGGCTAGTGGCACGTAAAATTGAGGAAAAGGCACGATGGCTCTCGTGAGGGGAGTTACATGTGGACTGAGTCAAACAGTAGACAGGCTGTCGATTATAATAATTAAATATCCACGTTTAAAATAAAGATATTATGCTGTAGCTCTATGGATATACGGCCAAGTGCTTTTCGTTTCACGCAATAACAGATATTTTTGTCCAACTTTCTTTAAAAGTATAAAAATTAGGACAAACTCTTTGCATAAACAAGAATATATATTACTTTGCCAAACTCATGCTGTCATTTTTTATTTTTGCAATATTTAAACTTTTGCTAAATACACATTTGTCACGTCTCAATTAACGGAGAAATCTCACGAATCAATTGCAATAAATTTGCAAAAGTTATATTAATATTCAAATTTCCGAAGAAACAAGTATTACTTAAATGTCAATATAATGAACATTAATCAGCTGATCGTCCAATATGGCGCCGCTAAATACATTTAACAGCTAAATGGCCATTTCGAAGCGTTTATCTTTGACAGTTCGTTAATTATGTTCTGAAGATTAAATTTCACTATGCAAGAACTTGTTCAATATGTGTAAAGTGTTTCTATAGTCTATAGACGATTAAGAATCGTCCCGCAAGTTTACCCCAGAGCATTAGTACATATATTAATATCGTTACTGTTGTTTTCCAGTGGACAGGGATAGTAGGTGTTGCCGGGCTATCTCGCCTAGCTAGAACTAGCTGGTTATCTAGAGTGCTAGTTAGCTAAATCGAGACGAATATTCTACAATTACTACCAACCTTTGTAAGACAGAGAGACACAATAAGACTCTCTTGTTTCGTTACATCTTGGATGAAACTGTATAAAGAAGCAACTGCCAAGCTATAGTATATTCGAGTAAAGTCAGTAGACAGAGTATTTAAGTACGACAATATCCGTTACGATACATATACTATGTTGATTATTATTATACATTACGTGGGGTAGGAGAAGAACACAAGTTCAAAATATCTTAATGGTGGAAAAATAAACTCTTTTCAGACTCATGCTGATTTAATTCATCATATCATCATCATCAGCCTACTCCCGTTCACTGATTTAATTATTGATACAAAATTAATTCACGAACAAAATTAAAGTTCGTTTTATACAGCTATGTTTGTACAGCATTTGGTTCCAATTTACGATATTGGTTGGTTAACACAATTCGTGGACGACGGAATTTGTCAATGATGTTCTTCATGCGATTACTTTTAATGTGCAAGTGCGTTTCGAAGTTATTACAATAATAACAAATCCTTTAAATGGTCGACGATTTGTACTGAGTACTTACATCACGTCTGTATTTCCCCAAAGGGGTAAACAGAGATGCGTAGCACAACCTCACGTTTAACTAATTACGGCTTATTAATTATGACACAAAAACACATAAATACATATTTTAAGTACGAGTGGCAGCCCTAGGCGGGTGCAGCGGGCGAGTATTACGTAACAGTGACGTGTGCGCGAGCGCCGCTGCGGCGCGCGTGTCAAGGATGCGCCGGCCGCGGCGCGCCTTCGCGTTGCTGGCCCGCCGGTAAGCCATGGCCGTTGGTTTTGAAACCTGCTGAATACTGAAATTTATCCCTCGAAATCCCGATATGTTTATTATTTGAATCAGTAATGTGGCGTAATGCTTGCGTTTCCCCGAAGGTGTTAGAGACAGAGTTTAGTACTTCTACTCGTACGTTTCACCAGGTATGTTATACGAGCCATGGAGTAAGTGGTGAGAGTATTGACAATTTAAATTAGTATTTTATTACTTATTTAGATATTTATTATAGTAATGCACATTTCAATACCTATAAAATTTATCAACATAAAATTCATTCAAAGTTAAACCGTTCCGTTATTGCGATGAATCTGCATACAAATGTACTTGAACAGTGTGCGACTCAATACGATAATGTACATACATACAATACATGTTTATGTTAGCGACTGTCAATAAATAACTCTATACAAGTTGTAGTTATTTAATAGTTATATATTACGCGACGCGTTTCGTTATCTAATAACCACTTGACACCTAATGTACGGCTGACGTAACGTGCGCGGATGCGACGTAAAATTAAATGCGTTGAAATAAACAAATATCGCATGTCGACAACGTGGGATCGTTTATTGATCGCGTTTGTCGCGAACGCTTCGGATCGCATTGTATTGGATCTGTTTGGATCAGATCGACGGCGAACGATAGAGTGTATCGATTGGAGCTCCTACGTACTAACTACGTACGCATGAGTAACGACCGGCGCTTGTGTCTAGGTCTGCTGGGAGAACACGGTGATCTAATGGCGAGTGTATCTGCTTAATTAGCACTCGCCATTGGATCATTCAAATACAATACAGAAATCGGAAGAAATTAATTACTGAACATGGTCCTATAGATGATTGGAGTTTTTAAGTAAAAATCCAAGTTTTTTTAAAGCAGCAGGGAAACAAAACGATTACAAGACAGATTAAAAAATTACTAACATTATTAGTATACAAAGTATCGACGATTCATTGTTGCATTTTAATTACAAATGTACCTTAATCAACGTGTAACTTAACATCATGAAGGCGTGTTTTCTAACGTGTCAATTTAATGAAATTATAGCTTATGATTACCATGCCTTACTCAACTTGCCGCAGTAATTAGTTGTCCTAATGTGATAAATTTAAATAAGCATGTACATAAAGTAACAAGCTGTATAAAAAGTTGCATGAGGTGTAGAGTAGTGGTCGATGCGAGCTGGAGCGGCGACCGCGCAGGCCTTGCCTACAATGTGGCCAGGCCGCGGTGTGTCAAGGGAGCTCTGCTTTCCCCGCCACGCCCGCTTCGGGCCCACATAGATACCTCTGCATCGGTGCAACACCACATATAGCCAGCTGCTAAAGGTCTCTCGGCTCATTTGTATCCGTCGTTAAACTACAAATTATGCAAAAAAGTGCACACGCACACACACAGGTACAAACATTTTGTAACACGACACGCACACTAATGACAAAGACGTTTCGCACTCGTAGGAACCCATTATCAAATGTTAATATAAAATTAAAAATGAAATGAAAATAATGAAATAAGTCGCGGTGGAAATACGAAATTTGAGGAGAAAAAAACCTCAAACACAAAAGGAAACAAAAAAGGTGACAATGTGAAGGAGAAACTGGGTCATTGAATGTTTGGCTCAACATTGGCACACAATAGGTTATAACAACAAGCCGAAGGCGAGAACAATTTAAACACGGCCTCCGCGCCGGGGATTTGTGTAGGTTTTGAACGTGTTGCATGAATTAAGTGCATCATCGCTTGACGTTATTACGCATGCATGCATGCACAAACTGCTAGTTTTGTACACGTTGTCCTTACAATACTAAAACAGTAATTTAATATTTAATACTGCGAAGCGTATGAACTCGACATATGAGTGTGTTCCTACATAATAGTAATAAATGTTAGTCAATTAATAGATTATTACAAAAGAAACATCAAATACTGGATGATAAGGAGTCCAGTTTTCGAAATAGGCGTGCATATATAGAGTGAAGAATGTAGAAAAAACATGTCAGATCTGTGTGGATAGAGATATTTCGCACTAGATGCTGTATGTCTAACCAGTAAGGGACCTGGCTTGATGATATAATTATAATGATTGGAAATGAAACCTAGTAAGAAATTCGTATTGTAATGCTATTCAAATATACAAAAGCAGCATAGCACAAAGATATTAATATCAAGCAATCTTCTAAGTGGTATAAAACGTGAGCTTGTAAGAAAAATCCCGCTTCCCCAACATAGATTGTCGTTCGTCGCACCATAAACATATCCTCAGCTTTTAAATGGCTTAACGCAGTTGAGTGACGGTAGGTATATTTATATGGAGTTATAGCTTAGGTTTTAGATGTATATACATATATCATTTCAGATGTAGACGAAGAATTTATACCTTATAATTGTATTATTGTAATTATAATGACACTCTTGCCTTAATTTTTGTCGTTGTCGGAAAAGCTCGATATCTAACAGTGAACGATTGCTGTTGATTGAGTTAAGTTTGGTGACGACGATGATGATGATGGAATTGGATTATTATAGAATATAACGTCTTAATATTTACACAGAGACAAAATAGATTCAGATCCATCTTGAACACTACTCGGTGAACAAATAAACCACAATACCACCCGTACAGCTGACCCGAGCGACGACAGCGGCGACGGCGACGACAAAATTTATCCATCTTGGCATTATAAACCAGAAATATTTACGTCTGCAAGTATTTCGGGTAATGGTGAAGTGAAAGCGTTTATAAATGTCTTAAATATTTAATTTTGAGTTCATATCCGCGAATATGCATATGTATATGGCATGAGTAAAACTACCAGTTCGATAAAATATCTTTTGGTCTTCGGATAATTTAAATATATAAGCGACACTTGCGTAACTTATAATATAAATCATGACAGAATAGATACTAAGAGTTTTGATGATGACGGTAATGAAGAGAATGAGTATAATGACGATCTGGAAGTCAACAATCACTTATGAGTAAATGCAGTATCAGTTGTGATGTTTGTGATTAATTGTAAAGACTGAAGAATCGTAAGATATTCAATACACATAGGTTGCGTTACCAGAAGACAGGACTAAATTCATGAGTATACGATAGAAGACATTGATGTAAATCTATAGCGATAATAAATCATCCTAGCGGCGTCATGAACATATAGTGCAATATATGTACATAGGTACATTTGTATGAAGGAAAATGTAGAGACGATTGCGAAGTCCGTTTAGTATTTCTTTCCTCTCCTGCGGAAGGAGCCCGGCGAAGGGTGGCGACGATTTGAATTATTCATACATTCGTTCCCTGAATGTTAGATTGTAACTCTACGACGACGGCGAGCTCTATCGGGAAAGCATGCAATGAAACTTAATCGTACAAGAACTGGTTCGATTTTTCTCTACAAGTCGTTATATCGTGTATGTGATACCAGTGTCATAACTTTGAATAAGTATCTAGTCATTCGAAATAATAGTAATAGGTGCATCACCACTACGAACGAAGAGAATAATAATGTTAAAATGCTTACAAATTCACAGCAGAAACTTATTATCACAGAGTTCACGATATCATAGAGGCCTATAAAATACCAAAAGTATTTCAAAATCAACATTTATTGTTTGATGCTGGAGGTGAAAAATGTCAAAATTCCAATTCTGACGAGTCCATAAAAAAATATAAATTTTTTTTCTAAAATTTTATAGAACGTAAGGGACTGTTTTCATTTTAAAATATAAGAGAAAAAGCTTACTAAAACACCGGTTAATACGAACGTAAGAATGGTCAGTATTACTAACACAGTTCGTACATTGTATCAAGTTGCAGTGCAGAGTAAAGGCCGTAAGGCCGTTTTGTTTTCTTTGGCTAATGACGACGGTGCGGTTCGACTGCGTGCATACAAAACCGGTATTGAAGAAGTGGGCTCCTAAAACGGAGGACTATACATCAGCTACACCAACCAGTATCAGTACAATGATAGAATGAAAATTTAAAAATGGAATAAAGCTTTTTGGTTAGAATAGAATAGAGGTGGATTGAGAGAATAATGACGTGATACGATGTCTATTAACTGCAACGTTGAATATTACTAAATAAATTACAGTGAAACATTACATCAGTGAAGTTACGACGTTGATATACGTAACAGTGTACACGAATGATGGAAGGAAATTAACAAAGGTGGTACATATCGTTTTCAATTAACTTCGGCCAGGTGGCGGCAGCGAGTTGAAAACGAAAGTGAAAACCATAAAAACACATAAAATGTGTTAGTCTCGACGAAATCAAACCAAAGAATGAATAGTTTCATCTTCAGCCTATTCATTTGCCGTCCATCCAAACTGTTATTTATCAACTTAATGAGAATACGTTAAAGCCAAGTGAGCGTTGCCCTGTCTCGTTAATTGGTAATTGTATTTTTTTATTTCGAAATATAATGATGTTGTGAAAGTAGCTTTTTGTTCGCATCTCAAACGAGGAAGCTATATCTCGAAAAGAAAAACCGAATAAATAAGGAAGATATGCGAATGATACAATTGTCACAAAAAAAACGCAGCACGGATAAAATGGTCACGGGCGACGACGTTTATTGAAAATAGACGATAATGCGGGAGCGTGCAAAATGCTAGTCGAGACTATATGAATAAAAAGCGATAAATAAAATAGCACACAAAGGGCAAAGGATAAATTGTGTGGCGTATGTGTGTGAGGCGAAGGGCTGCGAGTGGGGTCAACGACACGCACCCCGGTCTCGGTGGGGCACAAATACAGGACGTGACTCAGTGTGGGGTTACCAGCTGCTGTCGGCAAAAACTACCCTCGGCCGCGCGTGTTGCCGCATGCGCTGCTCTTTACTCTAAATTTTAATTTTAATTAAGTAAACATGCCGCTTGCACGCTATGCAAAACAGCAGCACCGCTTATTATAGTTTTCAACAAAAGAATCGGTGAAAATGTTGTTCATGTATTAAACATGTGCGTACTTACGCGCTTATTAAATATCTACGCCTGTAAGTGACATGCCGACAGAAGAAAACGTCCTGTTTTAAAGGAATTAATTATAGTTAAGTACGATGAATTATATACAGAAAGCGAGCTAATGATAATTCCTATTAAAATATTTCTAGCTGCACTCGCGAATATTTCACGAGAAAGAATACAAACGTGTAATTCGAAGTTGTCACAACTGTTTCCATACATACATATATATGTATGAAGTACGTAACAACGATTGTGATGTAGGGAGGAGAAAGCGGCAACATATGCCGGCCTCATTCGCATGTAATGTGTCGATCTCGTCGCCATATGGTACATTGTGCACACTGACTGGGTCACCAATAGTCCCGATTCCGAAATTAAAATCCTCGCGAGGGTTCAATGCATTCGTTAATGCATTTTCAACTTCGAATATATTTCCATGCATATCGGTAGGAAATAATTGTAAGCCATCAAACAAATATTTACGTTTATATATACAGCCGTGAATGGGATGCTGTGTGCTGTAGGCAAAGGGCGAGGAACCACAACAATCGGCCTTCACCTAGGGTTGGCTGGGCATCGATCCTAAGAGTAGTATGTCCGCGCCTGTTTGACGGGTGTATTTATAGATATGCTCGACACTGCGAAAATCAACTTACTCCGAACGAACTATGTATCGCTGCGACAGTTGGTCGCGGACAAGGAGGACAATGCACCTTAAGTGTTTCGTGGCTGACTCAGTAACATTAGATAGGTACAAAGCACCTAAAAACATTATGCTTTGTGAATTTATACGTATTAGTTGCATGAGTCACGGCGCTAGCCACAGATACCAAACTTAGGCGGAAACTGGCGAGGCAGTGACGTAATGTGCCTTGTGGTTATTCATCAAAATAAGATCAACGTGAGAACGAGCGGCTCAAGGAGACGACGGCCATTAGAGGCGTCGGGCCGCCCTTGTCCTTCCTTAGGTGTTCGTCATGAAAAAGAATAGTTGTCTCATGGCGTCAATAACCTCGGCGGTACGGATCGTGGAGGTTGCAATAAATACGACATCGGCGACTCTGGCCTGGTCAAGAGCCTTTCAAGGCCGGGAGGCGAGGCGGGGAGCGCCCGCGCCCCACATCTGCGCCTGGGCCACTCTTGTCCTACCTGCATTCCACCAGACACAAACCCGCTCCCCGAGAAACAAATCGGACTTCGTTTTCACATCGTTGGTCGCATAGGAGCAATACGTAAAACTTGCCACGTTCGTTTAAAAGAATTTGGTTAGCTCGACATTCGTTATTACGAATTGAACAATTTATGTGGTACATGACGTTTTTTCGCTTAGTAACATCTGATATTAAATCCTGAAGACTTTTTACACGTTTCCAAGCGGAAATCACGACGGTAATTTCTTTGAGATTACATATGTTCGGGTCGCCGGTTTCGTAACTTAGGGTCTGTCAAGGTCGCACATTAAAGGCTTTGTACTCGAGCGTTAACGTTATCTACTCGGTACCAAGTGTGTTATTCCTTCCTCCAGTGAAATCCTTTGAAACCGTGCACATAATAATGGCCCAATTTTTTTCTTAAGACTGTTCTTAGATAATAACGCCATAACCATAACATTATCTTGGAACTATTTTACGGCGGATCGGATATTAGTGCAGCGGGGTACGACACTACACACTACGACGAGCATCTGTTCCGTCGACAGGTAGAGCGCGTTGAAAAGAGACGGACCGACACTGTCATTCGGTGCGAGGATTCAACAAAAGATCGGTGCGCCGCGACAGGAAGCACGCGGCGGCGATGCGAACTCACCGCAGGTCGACAAAACGTACGGCCTTCGTTCTCCTTTCACAGGACATGTCGTCTGCCGGTTGATGCACTGCGATGTCACTTCACGAACGGGGCGTAGGCACCATGCTCGCGATCAGCGCGCGTGCGTCCGCGCACTTTGGACACTACCACCGGCGGCGAGAGAACGCGCGCACTGAGCCCGCGGCGCGGCGCGGCGGCGCGCGACCTACCTGCCCGTTTCCGCGGCGAGGTGAAGCGGAGGTGCGCATCGCGGCGCACGGGCAGGTACGCGGCCGCACGCTCGGGCAACGCAACGTGTGTTGTTCGCTTTTCTCGCCGGATCTCCGCAAATCTTCACTCTCCATGACCACTCTCAGCCGGCTAATTTAATTAATAGAGCGTTCGTTCGCTCGACCGTTATGTACGTGTTTTTAATAAACAAATAATCTGTATATGTAAGTGTCAATTGTAAAATTGCAATTATAATAAAGAATCTTACTAATACTTTTGTGTTCGACTATGCATTAATGAAATATTCTTGTCAGAATATGATTTATTATAAATATTTTTCCTGATTGCAACAACAGGAACAGGTAGTTGTTTCCTATTCAATTTTAATCAAATCACAATTATAACCAAGCGGGTACAATTTATTGTGAACGCAAGGACAATTATGTTGCTGACTGTACATAATCTTGATAAGGTTCCCACGGCATCATTACTCTGTCGGAAAACTATTGTTTACAATATTTCAATTCTTTGTTAGTAATTGTAGTTTTTTAGTATCCTGGTCTAGCTTCTTAACTTTATAATTTAACCTTATCTATTTATTTATACTATTACCATGGTTTACGGGACACACACCAAAATTATTAGACAGCTATTTATTTTCTAAAACTTTCCGAAAATTTTATATAGAAACTTGATTTGAGATACATCATCATCATCATCACCGGCCTGTTTCAGTCCACTGCTGGACATAGGCCTCCCCAATGAGCGACATCGCGCCCTGTCCTCGACTTGTCGCATCCAGCATCTGCCTGCAGTCTTTCGCAGATTGTCATTCCACCGTGCCGGATGGCGTCCTCCACTACGTTTACCGAGCCGCAGTCTCCACTCCAGAACTCGGCTACTCAACCGATTATCGGTTCTTCGGCAGATATGCCCGGCCCACTGCAACTTCAGCGACCTAATCCTTTGAGCTATGTTGGTGACTTTGGTTCTCTGTCGGATATTATAATTTCTGATCCTGTCCTTCAGAGTAACCCCAAGCAAAGCTCGATCCATAACTCGCTGAGGGACCTTGAACTGGTGGACTAGGCGCACATGTGAGTATCCACGTTTCAGCTCCGTACGTCATGACAGGTAGGACGCACTGATTGAAAACCTTAGTGTTCAGGCACTGCGATATGGATGATGAGAAGACTTCACGTAGTTTACCAAATTCTGCCCAGCCGAGCTGAATCCTCCTCATGACCTCTCTCTCAAAATTGTTTCTACCTAACTACTATATCTGCCTGAGGCATATGTACTCCGAAAAATTTTCAAGAGGGTGACCATTTACGACAACTGCAGGTCTCGGTTCGACGTTTTTACGGATCATGGTTTTGTTTTTTTTTCAAATTCATGCCGAGACCTATTCGTCGAGAGGCCAATGCTAGGCTGTCCAGCATTTGTTGCAGCTCATCAAGTGACTCTGCCAGTAAGACAACGTCGTCTGCGAATCGCAAGTGCATACATAGCATGAAGAAACTAGGTCGAAGCCCATAAGTTTAAGATCTGTCAGAAACTATCTCAAGTCTTGTACATGTACACCAAAAAATGTACATATCTTTTCTATCAGGTTGGTCATTTTCAACAGATGGTAAGAACTTGGGAAAAAAAAAAAAAAATTTTTTCTTTCAGAGAAAAAAATCAATTCGACAAATACATACTTATTTTAGAATGCATCGGAATGATTTCATAACAAAAAACGATTCTTTTTGAAGACGCAGAAATAAAATATGTGACGCAGTAAAGTAGTGTAAAATATATGACGCAGAAATATAATAATGTCTAAATCTAATACAATTTAATATTTTGAGATGTATACCTACTTTATTATCTTTCCCTAGAAAACATCAGTATCAAAAAGGGTATTAAACTCCTAAGAGGCAAGTTGCTGTGCACGCTGACCTAATTCGTATGTGAAAATCGTTTGTTAAAATATGACTCATTTCCGAAGGCCCGGCCAACTTTCACCGGCGCGGGCGCCAACAATTAGCCAAGCAAACGTGTACTGTTCATATACGTTCCTTCGACGCAAAGTGAACTTGTATGTAGTTGAAAGTTTTATGGACGTCTATAGATTGTACTGTGGTATTAGGTTCACCCACTATTCTATGGTAAGTATAATGTAGTTGGTGATAATGAGAGTGTTTTAAGTGTAAGTTTGAATACAATAATATTATGTCTGCACATGGAATCGAACTCGTACCTTTGCTCAGGCAGTCACGCATAAAAGCATTATTGCAACAAGACAGTGAACTACGACAACGACAGAAACATTGTTATTTGATCACTAAATGAACTATAAAGGTAAAACGAGACAATTATTCTAATAGTATTATTGTATAAACGTTTCCACCTCGACCTGGTGTTTCACCATCGTTATCTCTGATGGAATCGCGTGAAATTAGCTCGACTTTATGAATATTATAATTAATGAACACAACAATGTAACAATACCACTCTATAATATTCGTGAGATATAGAGGAACTGCAGCAAATTTGAAATACTGCAGGTAAGTTGGAATACCTTGGATACGTAATTATTATAAGTGCCACCTGTGTTTTCTTCTTGTAAACTTATCGTCACAAGCCATACGGAGCTAACGAGCTCTAAAAACCGATCGCCATCTTGACATTTCGGCTGCCAGCCTCGTAGAAGCGAAACGTCAAATTTCAAACTTTTTTCGGTAAGATAGCACTCATTGATAATCATTTACTATGATACATAAAAACCTTATCGTAATTATTTAAACCAATAAGCGACCTTGTTACTTAATGGTTTTACTTTTATTTTGTTAGTATTTCTGAAATTAAAAATGTGATATGAAATTTTAGGTTGGGATGTCATGTTGTTAATTTGGAATACCGAAAGTGAATATAATTTGGGATACTCTTGGTTTTTTTTAGAAATGTCTGCATCCCATAAATACAGCAAAAGAAAGAAGTGGGAGAAGGAGGATATGTACATATGATGTAGTTGAGATATTTGGGAGAGCCTACATCAAGTGCCAAAGCGCCGAAATAGCTGCAAATGGTTTTAAA
>DWDT01000019.1:0-39424 GCA_018245595.1 Microceris scylla
CGTAAGTAGTGGTTCCTATGGTGGTGTATAATTTACATAATTATTGGAATTGCATCTTTTGTTTGCTGAAGGGTGGGCAGTGCATCCTGCGTAAAGCTATACACCACCATATATCGTATAGGCGGATTATTATAAATTAACTTTTAACTAGTAACAATGGCCTTTCTCAAACTATACTATAGATTTATTTGTTGTGTGTTCAGATGTACTCCCTAAAAAACCAAGCCTAGTTCCCTACAATACTAGCCTAGTTTTTATTCACATGAGTAAACAACTAGTAAAATCGGTATTGCTTAAAATACAGCTTAATTAGACCGCATCAGTTGTGTTATTTTGTGTAAATGTAGTGTTATCGCTTCACCACTTGCTAACAACTGATATAAATAAAAGCTAGCACAGCTAATATAAATAAAAGAAACTACTATTTTCTTTCACGGAAAGTACCATAATAATGATTATTAAAGTACATAAAGGAAATCTGGGGGTCTGAGCAATACCTGTATGATGTAGTACGATGCAGTGACTGAAATATTTATATGTTCTCTAATGACATTGTTAGTCATTTAAGTTTGACTTTAACTATAGTACAAGGGATTTATTAAGATTAAAATTCACTGTCAATAGCGCGAAATGTAGTATATTTTGTAGTCACAGATTCACAAATCATATCAGGTAAATTGTGTAATAGTACAATAGAACATTCCGATCCGGCAAAAATATAAATATTTACGTGATAAAGCTACGCCTAACAACGGTCTTTGTTACAGAGCAATGTTGCTATATGTAATCTGGTCGTTGAGGATTCCAATGTCAGTTATTTTCACATGTTTGTCACGGCGTGTTTGCGCGGACCGGTGCACATCTGTTTTGTTTACCTTCACTCGGTGCTCATGAACAGTCTGTTTAATGTAGTATTCCCTTATATATATGTATGTTGCGCCCAGTCAAGTACAATCTGCAGTTTTCTAGTTAGACGAAACGTATATAAGATTTGGGTCCATTACTGTTTGAACATTTTATATGCAGCTTTTGACTTTAGTTGGTTGTGATCTATGCCCTTCTCAAATTGTATTTTCGATGGATTTATTGTAATTTTCCCGTTTTTCTTGTTACAGTTAACAAGCAGATTAACGACAAGGAGAGGATCGCAGCGGCGATGGAGAATCCTAATTTAAGAAATCTGGTAGAGAATTGTATAGCTGACGAGGAGTAAAAAGGCTTTTTAAAAAGTTTACTGAGGTAGTTTAACAAAACTTTGTCAGTGTTGATAGTAGTAGTTTCCGTTAAAATGGCACCGGACGCCGGGTTTTCAAATATCAGTGACAAGAACGAATTCACCAAGTTCGCGAAATTCCTCGCGTACAAGGGTGTTCAGGTGATCGTGGAATCGCGGAAAGGTGTAAAAATTGAACCGAATAGCAAGCCGCAGTCCTCGGATTCGGACTGGTTTAATTTACAAATACCGGATTCCCCGGAAGTCAATCAGGCAACGAAAAATGCTCTGCCTTCAGATAGAATACTAGAAACCATAAAGTCACAGCTACACGTAGAAATCTCTGTTCAAACAGAAGATGGAGATGAAATGGTCCTAGAACTTTGGACCTTAGAACTCGATGAGACGCAATTTGATACCTCTCTAAAAGCTATGAATACAGTTTACTTTAGAATGGGGATTCTCCTGAAATCCCTAATTACAATCAGCAGAATCACACCAGCATATCATTTATCGAGGAAGCAACGCACTGAATCATTTACAATATTCTACCGGGTTTATAATGGAGAGCCAAAGAGCAAGGCATTAGGGGATTCTGTTAAGAAAATCACAGCCGGTCTGTTAAAGACTCCTCTCGGGGGTTTATGTTTCACGGTGTCTTACCGTACTAATTTTTCAATATCACCAAACAAATCTGAGAAGAACAAGCAACTGGTACTGAAGAGCGATCACTTCGAACTCAGTCCTAAACATGTAATATTCGAGTCGAAGAAGAAGAAGGAGCAGAAAGAGAAAGAGCCTAAGCCTGTAAAACCGGTCGATTTAAACAAACCTCTTCGTTTGGCAGCATTCGTTGACGAATCTGTCATTCAGAAGGCTATAATAGAGTTTTTTGATAGAATGCCGATACCTAAATGTCGAGCGCCTCGACCGACGAGTCCACAGACTTTAACCCATGACACAGACCTTGCTGTTAAAAGCACGCAGGACTTGAACACTACGATCTTATCTAAAAGTCCGACATCTTTAGAGTTGCCGCCGAAAAAATTCGCCGGATTCCGTAGCGAACACGAACCACCTTTGAAACTTCTGTACTTTCCGTTTGCAGACAACCATCCGATACGAGAACTGGCTGAATTTTATAAAGACTTTTTCAATGCACCACATTTAAAGTTAACAGATGAGTCGCAAGATAAAACTAAAGATGAAGAAGGGGAGGTCGAAATGACAAACGAGGAGTTGTCCAAGGATCTAGAGCTACATGAAAGCTCTCTCCTGGAATTTGACGAGCTGATAGCCGATATGTATAGATCCGCCGAATGGGGTGGAAATTAGGGAAGGATAAATGGTGTTGGAAGACTGAGATGTTAAGGTTTTGAATAAAGATTTTTCTATGTTATGACTTTGAGGATTTTTTGGACCTTTATGTAGATATGTAGTAGTATCATGTCATAAGTCTTTAGAGCGTCTGGAACGCGACTTTTCTATAGCACTTAAATTTTATTTTGTTTGGCAATCAATTTTCAATAGTTTTAATATTTTCATTTAAGATTAGTATTTATAAATATATGCACGTAAACCTGAAAAATGGACTATGCAAAATTGAATCGAATCAAAACTTACGTTTTCACGAGTTTGAGAAATAAAGAAAAGTTTCAAACAATTGTGTTATACATGATAATATGACAATCATAATTGTTGTGTCCTTAAATCAGTCGTGATGTAATTAGATTAGATTATAATTATTATGAATGTGATTGATATTTAAATATGCCGTTTTAAAGTTATCTGTATGCCACTACTACAATATAAGTACTACCAATATAAAAAATATTAATTGTGTTATTATTAATTATATGTTTATTTACAAAGATTTATTCGTAAATAAAATATGATGTTTAAGGAATTACCATCATATACTTTTCCTATTCAATGTACAGAGAGATGTCTGTTTCTACAGCAGAATAGTTGGTTTCATTCCAAATTTTTATCAAAATCCCGCCTACTTAGATAGGTTTTTCATAGTTATTAAGTTACTTTTAAGTATTTCAAAAAATGGTAAAAATGGGAACTAGGTAAGACTGAGCCGAATCGATAAATACCTACCATGAGTCACTAAAGATATGTATTTGGAAAATATATATTGGCGTAATTATTTCAGACGTTTGAGAAATCACAATGAACTAACTACCTAGTTGAACTCAAGGCAAACGAAGTGTGTATAAAATAAAAAAAAGAAATGAAATGTACACATTACCGGAAATATATTTAAATAATTTGTAATTTACCTATTTGGTAAGCTATCTGAAATTAAATAAAATATAAAGTTTTGATTTAATTGCGTAAGAAGTCCTCTTTGATTCCAAATGTAAAAAAATGAAATCGTTATTGGGAAAACACGTTTTATATCAGTAATTGAAGTTATAAATAGGGGTTTGAATTTTAATTTATTTTCTAGGCAATAAGCCCTACATGCAACAAAATGGCCTAATTAAATATACATTTAATTTTTTAACAAAAACTTGCAGCGGTAAGACTGACTAATACATTTTCTTACATATCCAGGTTAAGATTATCATTTGGCATTAAATTGTTTAGTTTCTTTATATTACCATATGGTAAATTATATTTAAAAGCACAAAAACTATCAATATATTTAGTACAATAATATTAAAACATATTAGTCCTTCTTTTGGAAAAGACAAATTGTTTAGACATATATATTATCATGCTTTATTGTTGTAGAAACAGACATGGAATTTAAGATATACAGATGTATTTAAAAAAATAATGAAAATTGTTATGTTATAGGCAATATTTTATTCATAGTATCATGTCGTAATTCATAGTTCTTTCAATAAATATAAGTTTTCTTTTTTAATTATTAGTGTTGTCATTTTACTTACAATTGGTACCTACCTATTTTATTCACTTGAAGTACATTGTGCTTCGTTGTCTATTCACTATGTAACTTTGTTTGATGTAATGGAATCTTATTATTATTTTCATGTGCATCGTCAGATGTCCAATTAATTTGAAATTTTGCCCAACTCTGTAGAACCGGTGAGAATACAATAATTTACAAGATATGTATAATAATTGATCTGATTAAATTAAAAATTTTTTTCTGCTAACGCTCTAATCAGCGCGCACAGCGCCATCTATTATCGAATAGTGAAAGTAAATACTTTAACGCACCAGCGGCGTTCAGCCAATGAGACAAAATGTCTTCATAGGTATTCCATCTTCAGCTTGATTCAATTACAAAGACATATTGAAAATCCGCCAGTCTATTGCCCCCATTCCTGCAGCAACTGATGTGTCGCGCTTTACACTTTCTCTCCGTTCGCCGCCCAGTATTCAGCTCCCGCAAAAAGCGACAAGATCGTGCTCGGTCCTTAGAAACCATATATGCCTTTTCTTTCTGACACTTTTTTCGGCCTTAGAATAATCATAAGGCGTCCTAACAAAGCATGTATTTTTCGTAAATAAATGTGCACCAGGATTTGAACTCAGGCTCCGGAGTAGTAGACGGAAGTAAAATCACTAAGCTCAGTGTTTACACGTCATTATATAGATGGGCTTCAGATACGCTAATTATTATTGCAACCATAGGCGGTGTTAACAAAATTTGCGTTTGATTAGGATATGAAGTGGTGGGAAAATAACAAAAAGGCAAATCATACTTATAAAGTATTTTTATTACATTAGAACTTTTTGAAAGATTTTTTTGAACCTTTGCCCTTGGAAACCTTCAAGACATTGAATCTGACTGTCTTGGAGAGCGGCCGGCATTCACCGATGGTCACGATGTCTCCCAGTTCCACGTCTCTGTAAAGATTAATGCAGTACTTGTAATATTTATAAAAAAATGATGAACTCAATAAAATTAGGGTTAACATCAGATTTAGGGTTAAACACGTTTGTCGTCAATTAGTCTTCAGAAGACCGTCGTGTGAGTATCATCATACACAATAAGGGTTTACTAATATTAAATAAAATATCTTGAGACATCTTTGCACACTGCCATCTGACAGAAAACTAGTCAGAACTTGTGCTGTGGTAACCAAACATTTGATAACTACAAATATGAATTTCTAGATAAATATTATGTGTATATACATAGGTGATATATAGACACACCATAAACACTTCTGTCAACCACATAAATCACTTGTAAAATTCTGTCATTTGTAAAATTTTGACAAATTTTTTCAAATGTGGTTTTACATGATTATTAGGCCAACCACACATTGAAAACGATATTTTTACCCTAATAATTGTTAGCTAGATAATTCCTGGCCGATTCAAAGATTGGTGATTTTGCACTAGCTGTCTAAGAACCGTAAGGATGTGTGGAACTCGAACTTCAGAAATATATGTCTTACTAGCTATGATTCTGTGTATGAGATACCATAGAGCATATATAATTGGAACAGACAGAGCATATTTGTATCTGTACCAGTCCAAGTTATACAAAAACATATTTCAACTAGGTATTCAAATTGCTGTTGACCTTATAATAAAAACTGTTAGGTTTTTCTCAGTGTACTACATAGCCATCTACTCTACTAAAAATATAAAGTGCAAGTTCTCAATATGTGAAACATTTTGTGACAAAAATCTCACCTGAAGCACGGGGATAAGTGGACAGACATGTTCCTGTGACGCTTCTCGAATCTGTTGTACTTGGGGAGGTAATGCAGGTAGTCCCTCCTGATGACAATGGTACGCTGCATCTTCATCTTCTGCACAACTCCAGTGAGAATCCTACCACGGATTGACACATTGCCAGTAAATGGGCATTTCTTATCAATGTATGTGCCTTCAATTGCCTGGAATTAATTTTTTATTTTATTTTCATGTAAAAATTTGTACAAATTGTATGAAGTGAAGTGTGATACAATCAGATATTGGGTTGATAACACTTGTCTTCTTCATTTGGTTCTCAGAAGACCGTCGTGTGGATTTCATCATTATAGGATGAACTTGTAAATAAATGTTCCAATTAAACTATAGTATAAAGTACTAATATGTTAAGTATACAAAATGTAATGACCAAAAATCACTGCCTGATAAATGAATGACTGTTTCATTAGGTACCTCACAAATTTTTTCCATAGACAAGAACACTAACCATAGATCATAGACCACTTTTTAATGTATATTCCTAGTACTTGTATATTCCTAACAATAGTCATAGTATGTATTTATGTTCAAATATAAAAATTGTAAGACCAGTATATGATTTTGAAATTTTTATCTTTGTGCATAATCTATAATATGTATGCACTATATCAAACGCAACCATTTAAATTCCCTAAATATATGATTTAATGAATCTCAAATTGATTCAAATATAATGTTGAGTGTAGTGTAAATATCAAAGGCTGTAATTTTTCATTACTTTCATGAAAGCATTTGCTTTAGAAGCTTATTAAGCGATTTGGTTTTATTTACTATTATATAATATTATCAGTCACATATGTATTTACAAATATGTCTTCAAATTTTGTTGATAATAAAAGTAGGATATAATATAAGCTTAAAATGGACATATACACAATATATAAGCATATTTCATTGTATACCTCTGAAACCTTATAGCTAATTGACTTACATGCTGTCAATGCATTATAACCATTCACCATTATATATTTCAAAATGAGTTATTACAGCCTAATAAAATATGTTATAATAAATTAGATAATTATAAGTAATAAATGTATTACAATATTAAAATGACACCTTACCAGAAGATGGCATGGATCTGCAGATGACATGTAACATGCAAGCTTACCGTAAGCATATGCTCATTGGAGGCCACCAGGACGTGATAGTAACAGGCATAATAACAAAAGCACTCTTTACGTAACTTGATATAAAATGATATTTAGTATACAATAATAATGAATATATTTGGGGATGTCACAATGTTCACAATTATTTAAATTTTTTTCATAAAAATTCTTCCATAAAATCATTTTACTATTAAGCTTTTGTGACCTAAATATAATTATTTAAGGCACTGGACATGAGTATATTCATTTAGAGCAACTTGACTAGTTGCTAGCCTATCCAACACTATTTTCATCAGTTTCAGCAATTTGCAGCGAGGCAGCAGAAAAAAACTAGCAGGGCTACTCCACTTATTATTCAAATTTAGGCTGTACATAAATTATTATCAATAGAAGTACTAAAAGATATGTCCATCCTTTTATAATGTGATCCATTCAAAACACAATTGAAATAAAAGTCAATAAAAATTCAGAAAAACAGTAATGTACAAGTAAATATGTTTAATTGCTTACTAAAATAGAAGCAACCTTACAATTAAGGGCTTAAAGGACTTAAGCCAGGCCATTGAGTATATATTTAGAATTTAACATGGTATACATGCATGACTTTTTTTAAGGAATGCTTTTGTTATAAACATTTGTTGACTGCTGAATATATCAGAATAATACATTGACCAGCCACCTTGGATTTAGAACAATGAACTATGAATCTGAACTAGCTTGAGTACTATGTTGTTTTATACAAATGTTCAAATTTATTCTCTTATATAATTATATTGAAAGCTAGATCAAGAAACAAAGTTAATTGTTCTGTATATCGATCCCACTGTTAGCAACGAAGCCACCACCGCTGAGGGCCCATCCTGTAAAATGACAAATCAAACCTCACGCGGTGTCTTGAAACCGAGCCCGACGTTCTTGTGGTGGCGCATATCCTTCTTCTTCATGCCACCCTTCCGGTTCAGGAAGATGGTGGCCTGTTTCTGAAACGCTTTCTCTGTCTAGAATTCAAGTAAAACACACAGATTAGAGACACGCATGCGTTACCTCGCGAGGCGTTTTGAAACCGAGGCCCACATCTTTGTGGTACCTCAACGGCTTCCTACTACGCTTCACACCGATCCCTTTTTTACGGTTCAAGAACACCGTCGGTTGCTTTTGGAATGAACGTTCCGTCTGCAATATGTAAGTTATTAATTATTATTTCTACGCAACACGCAATAATAAATGAATATACAAATAAAACTAAATTTTAAATAAATATTACATAGACCTATAAAGATTAAAAATTACATAAAATACATTTAAAAATATTATATTCTCGTATTGTTGCTAAAACTAACCTCTATTTGACATATTTTAAAAATTGTAAACACTAGTATCATTCACAAAATTAACGTAAAGTTATAGTTGCAATTAGTTTCAGTGCTAGAATAGAAAATTTTCGCCACATTTCCAGCGAATTTTGAGTCAAAAGTGATGTAGAAGCCGTTTAGCACGTGGATGTATACAGTAATTGCACTCTCAGTTGCATATTTGACTGGTACAAATAAAGCTATTTAAATTAAATTTCTAATCATCTTAACAAATTAAATTAACTAAAATGACAATGAAAAGACTGGAAAATGTATTATAATCATAAAAAATTCCTCATTTACCTGATCCGCCATGTTGCTTGACAACGAAAAGAACTGTCACAGATAAAATATGAATGTATGTTCAGTGCTGACCAAATTTTATAATAGCTTATTGGCGTTGATATCAGTACCATACGGCCGTAAAGTTACATTATCATATTTTTTGTACTATAATATTTATGTTTAGTTAAAATAACTTCAAAATATTACAAATCGAATTGCGGAATTAATTTCCGACTAATATTACCTTTTACATAAAATCACATTTATCTTACGTTCATACCTACGCTAATATTTATTGTCTGTAACCTATTGTTGGCTGTATCGCTAAAATTTCCAATAGGATTGTGATGAAAATTGAAAAAAACTCATGTTATTGTCAAAAGGCGAGGAATTGTTATGAAAATATTTAACGTTCTGATTTTTTTGACGAATAGTCGATAAAATTGTTGTTATTCCGGTTTTTTTTGTTATCGTTTATGTTTATGTTATTATTTATGATTGTTATGGGGAGGTAGATGGTTCCTGAATGTATACGTAAAACCGTGATGTGTTTGGTTCTGGCATTTTATTTTGCGCTTCGGAGAGGTATTTTTGGTTGAATCGAAATGGAAGAAGTGAGGCAGTTGGTGCAGGAGGAAGGACGGGAGGCGAGGAATCTTGTGGCCTTTCATGTTGCTGTTGATACTCCTGGTAACAATAATTTTATTTTCATATATATATATTACTTATAATCAAACAATGTAATAATATGATGTCTCATACGTATTTGCCAGTTTACCTTCGTGGGCGTAAGTACAACTAACTTAAATAAAGACTATAAGGTACTTGCTCTGTATGATCATATTGTAATTGGATTGACGATATTTGTTTTCGTAATATTGTGATTTTTGTGTTTTTAATCATTATTCACTTTTCTTCGGACATTCAAAAAACATTTGATTAATTTAATTGTTAACGCTCAGAGCATATTTTAAACGCAAATGTTTTTCATCTAAATATACGCTTTATTGGGTTCCATAAACATATACAGTAAATGAAAATGCAAAATTTCTTGTGATGTACAAGTGACCAGCACAAGATTTCTCTACAAAAGAAACTCAAATAAAAGTAAAAAAATACTTTGGAGTAGCTCAAAGACAGGCCGGTTTTTTTGACACCTAGACACAGTAAATACTTGGGTTGATCACACAAATATTTATCCTGGGTGGAAATCAATCTCACATCATCTATCTCAGTAGTCAGGTTCACTAACCACTGTACCACTCAGCCAATCAAAATGATATTCTATGTGACATAATTCCAACTAGGATCAAGGTTAAGTTATTAAGCCTATGAAAAGCAAAATGATGTTGAATTCATTATATTATCATTAGCTCTTCTAATTTGGGTTAGGGTTTATATTATTCCTTATTAGTTTTACTAGTTATCTCAGTCCCTACAGCAAATCTTACGTTAAATTCTGCTATTGCTGACTATACTACTGGTAACATTTTACAGGGATCTATACTTTCTAGACTTTCTTTCTTTTCTTCTTGCCCGGTGTATGGCAATAGGCTCATCCCCTATTCCATTGTGGGACTTAAACGTAACTGGTGAAACACGGGGGTGTACTACACTCCTCTGCCTACCCCTTCGGGGATTACAGGTGTGATGTTACGTTTGTGTTTATACTTTCTATTAATTTATATAACAAGAGCATTAAACATGTATATTACATTATGCGATGGCACTCATTGGGAAAGGCCTATGTCCAGCGGTGGACTGGGATAGGCTGACGATGATGATTATACCTGTATTCAGGTAGAGGTAGACAGAAAAATGTAGAACACTGGTGATGTTGTATGTCTTAACCTGGAACAGATAATCCAGGCTCTGAGCTGCTACTAGGACTTTCAAGTTAGAAAAACATAGCCCATAACATACTCAATCCAGGGATGAAATTCAGGACCTTTGAACAGCGGTTGTGCCTGTAACCACTTGGCCAATCTGGCAGACAACTTCTATAATATCCTTGTAAAAGGTCTTTCTCTTCAAAGATAGACATATTTGACATACAATGCTCTCTGCTTACCTGATGTATATTTTCTATATATATAATGTACTGTTTATATAGTGCGGGTGTCCCGCAAGCCTCCACGCGCGGTTCCCCCCGCGCGCCGCACCACCCCGCGTGCCGTCCGCCTGCGCTCCGCCTCCGCCGGCCGCGACAAACGGTCAGATATGCGTGCCAGGTACTGGGCGCTGCTGTTCGGTGATCTCCATCGATCGGTGAGTGATTTACTGTTTAGGTATATACCGGTATCTGGTGACTCATGGCTAAATATCAAGGTCGTATAATGAGTATTTGTATCATTACAACCTCACACAGGGTTAATATTCTTTTCTCATGGCTTCACAGGTAGGAGAAATATACAACTTCGTTGAGGCCAATGAAAATTTGAATGAGTGCCAAGAAGTGATCCTTGTTTTGGAAAACTACACACGTGATTTTAAAGCCTTAGGCGAATGGTTTAGACTGAAATGGGAGTATGATAATACTCCACCACCACAACGACCTCAGAGCTTAGCTTGGGAGATTAGAAAGACTGACTTTGTTCGACTGGATTTCAGACGTGCATATTCCGTAAAAAGTTCACCTTCCGTATCCGGTAAAAATAGTCCATGCCTATCTGGACATAACACACCGAGTGGTAAAAACAGTCCTAACTTGACGGGAAAGACTAGTCCTGGCAGTGGAAAGATAAGCCCCAGGATTTCTTCGACACATTCCAGTACAAGCCCAAAGGCAAATATTGAGTTCTTTAGTAACAAAATTGTTGCTTCCAAAATAACGGCAAAACCAGAGCCAAAAGCTCCTAAAGAAATTTCGAGGCTCTCTGACATCAAAGAAAAAGATGTGAAAGATACATGTGAAGATGCCGAGCAGGCTCCCAAAGTGATTCATGAAACTACTAGTAATGAAAAGATGCTTTGCAAGGAAGATCCGATTGTGACCACTGTTGAAATAGGCAAAGCTGTGGCAATTGCAAACGCATCTCCTAAACACGTAACAATAAGGTCGCCAAAACAAGCCAAGATACAACATGATTATAGTCCTAAGAAAAATGTTGACAATGCCCTTTCTAGTCAAGCAAAGGCTACTATAGCGCAACTCGATGCGATTGAAGATGCCTTCTTAAAAAAGCAGTTGATTGAAAATGAAACTAAAAATGAAAATATACTGAATCGAGATAAAGAACCGGAAATGAATTTGAATAGGCCGAACGGCGAAACAATTCTCGTTGAACATGATGACCAGAAAGTCATTCTTGAAAACGAAAACCAAACGATTCTTATGAATACTGATCATAAATCGCTTATTATGAACAATGATGAAAAGACAATTATTATGAACACTGATGCCAAAACGATCGTTATTGAAAATAAACAAACGGTCATTGTGGAAAATGACCAAACGGAAATTTTAGGAAATGGTCAAGTGGCTATTGTTGGTAATGACCAAATGGATATAGTAGAGAATGACCAAATGGCAATTGTAGAAAATGACCATATGGTAATAGTAGAAAATGACCAAATGGCAACTGTAGAAAATGACCAAATCTTATTAGTCAAAAATGATCAAATGTTAATAGTCGAAAATGACCAAATGGCAATAGTCGAAAATGACCAAATGGCAATAGTCGAAAATGATCAAATGGCAATAGTCGAAAATGACCAAATGGCAATAGACGACAAAAATCTGAAGGTCCTTACTGAAGATGTTGAACAAAAAATAATCGATACCGAAAAAAACCCTCTAAGTCCCAATGATTCACCGACGAGATCAGAAGACAACTTTGCCGATATATCAAGTGAAAGCTCACCCAAGTCTAATGATGAAAAACCGTCTGATGTTATTTTAAATGTCGAAATTAATAAAAAAAATAATTTAGAACAGCCTGAAATTGTAAAAGGTTTAATGACCGATACACAGAAAGATAAAAATCAAGATGTTAAAAACACTGAACAAAACACGAACAATATAAGTACACATAACGGTGAAAAAGTTAAAGAGTCAGTTGAAGAAATTGGCTTGATTCCATTACATGATACATCTACAAAAGATGAACCCAAGAAAGAAGAACTTAAAAAAGCTGATACAAAAACCATCTTCGATTCAAAACCAAATGCCAGAGCAGCATATTCAACAGCGGCTGCTAAACCTAAATCTGTTAATGCAATAAAAACAGAAATTAAAACACCCGTCAGGTCGGCTGCATTAGCTAGAAGCTCAACCGTAGTTGAAATAAGACCTAATACGGCTCCTAAAACCCAAAAATCATTCCAGAGGAAAAATCTAACAAATAAGTGTAGTTATCCGTTTAATTTGACAACGGGTCGTAAGAGCCTTTTTGATAACTCACCCGCTACTGCTAACAAAGCTCCTGTAACAAAGAAACCTTACAACAGGAGTACACAAATGGCGTCAGGGGACAATAAATTGAATACGATTAAGCCTGACGTTAAAAAACGTCCTCCAAGACCCACGTCATTGAAAATCAACGAGAAGGGTGATATAAAAACAAAAATGGACAAAAAGAGTAACCCTGCTTTACAGAGTATTAAAGACTGCGAGGAGTACAGCAGTTGTGATACCATTGTAACACAAATTGACATGTCTCGAATTGATTCGAGCGAGAGCTTAAAAACTTTGGTACCGGAGGATATGATCCCAGACGTCGGAAATTCTGTTGAAGTGCTTGCATTAGATGACAAAAAAGATAATGAAGGTTGGCTTACAGTAAAGTCTAAGCGTTGTACTCGTGAATCAAAAAAACAGTCCAAGTCACATTGGGCAAATAGATTTCACCAGCCCTCGGCCACTACTAGCCTTCCGACGCTTAATATGTTAACATCACCTAAACAGGAGACTAAACCATTTACTGATGCACCAATAACGGCTAAAAGCGACCGTGCTCAATCTGAACAACCGCAGAAAGCAGAAAAAAAATTGCCAGAAGCTGAAAAAGTGGAATTAAAATGTAAACAAACTGAAGAACTGCCGAAAATAGAAAAACAAGATGCAAAGATAGTTACAGTTGATGCGAAGTCAAGAGCTCAAGAGAAACAGAAAGATCCAGGTATGATAAGACAGAAATCGGACGTAACCGGACTAAAAACGCGATCATCAAAATCTAAAGTACTCACAAAGAGAGCAGAGAAAGTTAAGGGGGCGAATAAAGATGACGACTATACCGATTTGACCAAAAATCGCCTGCATTCTTCTTTGGAAAGCCTGACGACGGGATTGGCCAGGTCCCAAGAAAGTACAGAGGACACATTTGATTTTGACAAATGGAAAACTGAGTTTAAATCCACATTTAATTTCTTGGACGACGACGATCAAATTTCTGATCAGAACGAATTGTTAATGTCTGCTGACCCCTCGGAAATGTCCGAAATAGCAGAGATGACGTCACAGATCGAGGAAAACGAGAGGAAGATTAGCCTGGCGCTGGATTTCCAATGTGAAGTTGATCAGCAGAAGTTGTGCGAGGAGGAAGATCTTCTGAACCGCCAAATCATGGAACTGCAGCAAGTTTCGGATATAGATCTGGACACAGAAACTGATGATACGGAGGTGAGTGTTTTTAAATTGACATAAATTATTAAATTTTATGAGGGAAGGTTTTTTATTTTTCAGGTCAAACTTTTATTTCATATACTAAAATGATTTATTTCATTAAATTTAATATAATTGTGCGATAATACAGAAAAGTTACATATTGTACTTTCTGCGCTACTGCTTCATGTCATTTATAACTATACCAAATCTCACACTCGGCAGTGCGCGCGATATTCTTAAAAAGTAGTGCAGATTTCTCCTCATCTATTAATAAGATAATGTTAAGTACTGTTAAGCATTTCTATAGGTTTTTTATATATAATTATCATGAAAAATGCTAAAAAATACATAGATATATTTTTAAGAACATGTTTGTGTATTCAAATTCACCCGTTCTCTATCTGAAGATGAATCTACAATTGGTTTGAATTTGGATTGTACTTCTATTGTACTTTAGTGTATTGAATGAAAGTTATATTAAAAGATGGTATTGTCTACAGTCGAACAAAGCAGTCCGTGCACTTTTCTATATATTATTTATGTTCGACCTAGATTTTTGAATGTACCACACAAATTATATAAAGCAAGCTATGTATTGCGTGGTTTATATAATTATTATTTTCTCTTTGATCGTGAGAAAAGTATTAAAATAAAGTATAAGTATGCAAACAGTCATGAATGTAGATGAAACACGTCAGGTATGTAAGGATAGAGAATTTTAGCACGCGGTACTCTCTGTCTACCCCATGATGGACCGGGCGTGATGTTATTATAACAAGTGTTAAATCATCTAAGTTCCGTTATAATTTATGTCGTGCTTGATTCAATATCCAAGTCTCGACATTTCCATGAGAGCGTGCTGCCCGGAGAGCCGACAAATACGAAATGTCAAAGGTTACGTCCCATTTTCACCGTGTATTGAAGTTCGCCACGATTTTAACGTATTTCCCAATCGATAGCATGGCTCTCTGTTCAAACTGACCTACATATTGCTCTGAATAATTAATACCTGTACACAGTTTCGATTGTATTGTTTAACTATGAGTTGTTATTTTCATATTATTAGTTACTATTATCACATTGTCACGTCAACTCCGTTGTGGTGTAGTTAAACAGCACTGAGCCTAATATCTCTCTCATCACATACCCGACGTGTTTCCTCAGTTCTTCTACATTCATATACGAGTACCGATTTATGATGCATCTGACTCTACCATTGGCCAGGATCTGACCTATTTGGTATAATAAGTGTATATTGTGACTGGCTGGCATAAAAAAAAAATATTGTAAGGTGGTTAATTGGCAGTATATAGATTGTAAACTACTTTCTCTCATTTTTGAGTAGACATTCTACAGTGTTCGATTTACATGTGATTTGTGATGATTCTATGCGTAACTGGACTCTGTGCATCTACAGTCTAATTTGAGAGTAAAATTTACTTGCGGCTTACTTTCGTTGCATGTAAGTAAAAAGAAATTTCTCGAATGTTCCCATGTCCTCAAACTTAGTCCATCTTCAAATTGTGAAATCAGGGGTAAACATTTTAATCTAATTCATATGGTTATAGCTGTCAAGAGGACTGCTTTTTCGCTTGGTGTATACAAAGAAAGGGAATAAAAAATAAAAAGAGAAGGAAAAAAGACTGACATGATTCAGTTAGTTAAATATTAATAAATGTTATGAGCATTTATTAATATATTAAATTACAATGATAGTATGCCAGTAATTGTAAATAAAAATTACTTTATTCAAATTGAGATCAGCGGTGGACTGAGTGTCGTGTCACTCCTTGAGACAGGTCGTTATCGAATAGTGTATTCATAGGGTGATGCAACATGATGCAAGGTGACATGTTATGATGATGATAATAGAAATGTTGTTGGTATTTCCAGACCGATGCAGAAATTCTCTGCGAAGACCGAATCTCCGTCCCGCCGGGCCCACCGGAGAACCTCACCTCCTTGACGGCGAGTCTCGAAGATCAGTATGAGACGGCGCTCGCGGGGATGTCCTGGGCGGAGCGGATGGACGCGCTGGTCACGCTGGAGGCACTGGTGGCCAGGGATCCGGGTATGTGTATTTTTTTCAGAATTTGTCATGTGACTATTACTGTCAATCATTTTATATTTAGTGTGTTGCAGTGTACATGTTCTTTTAGATGTAAGATTTTAGAAACTAATGAGTGGGCAGAGAATATCATACTCGTATCGCCTCAAATTCCCTATTTGCTTTTTTCTTCAATTCTTCTGCTTTTGGGTTTTCAGTTTGTTAGTGCAACTTATGTTTCAATTTAATTCAATTATAAAACTGCATTACAACAAAACAGTTTTGTGTTTTTTCTCCAAATTTTTTAATTGTTTAATCATTAAGTAATAAAGTTTTTAATCATTTTAATAAATGGTCTGGCGTAACTGACCACCTCAATTTTTGTCAAGTGTTTTTTTATTCACAGGTAGAGCACAGCAGTTACACAGCAAACTATCTCAAGGCATAAGACGACGCGGCAGTCTGCAGGATGTGCTTCGAAGGTATGAATGAGTCCAGGAATGATGTACCTTTTGAATGACCATAGGTTCGCGCATATCTACATTTTCAGGTGATGGTGAGGAGATGTAGCCTAGGGTGTATTACGCGTGCCTAGAATGTGTTTTCACTATTTTCTTAAATAATTCTAACTCCTACAAACGGGAACAATAGACGCCTATACCCTACGCTACATAACCGGAATGATAGACACTATGCCCTAGACGTAAGGAGATCCCTTAGGCAGTAGAACAAAAAAATCAGCTGCCTTTTCACACTCTGCTTAGCATTTAATCTTAAAAATTTGCAGGATCCAAGCGAAACAAGCCAGGGCTGATCGACAGCGCCAGCAGTTAAGGACGGAGCGAGCCAATAAAATACACCAGCTCTTAGCTAGGGTGGAAGAAGTCAAGGTATTATTGAGATTAATGTTGATGGCATTATAATGTAGTGAAACAACTCTCATAAATACATTTGATTACCAATTAGTCAGATTCAAGATGCGTTATCGTCACCAGATAGCAGATGAACTGCATGTATACATGTCTAAATAGTGATTGCTTAGGTTTATAATTATGTCAAAATTGTGTGCAGTAAGTTCAGTACATAAGGAATTAGTAATGATGTAAGACGTCCAAGCTCTATTTTAGGAGCCCAGACTTACCTCAGCTAAATATGGTGCACTCTGCTATACAACAGACGATTATCTGCGACCGGCTGATCGCGGTGTAGTTCAACGTATGTAGGCACAGCTAAATGCACTATCCCCTGAGGGGCAGTAACATAGGCGGTGCGCTCTGCCATCCCCAATCCACATACCATCATAGAGATCATGAGAAAAAAACCCTTTATCAAAGTGCTCAGAGCGTGTTCATTAGCGGAGGTATCATCAGTCTAATGCTGGATATCCAGCATGTTTATATATGTTTACATAAAAATTCATTATGCAATTTTCTCCAGGTCGCCAAAAATCAGCTCACGGAAGAGAAAAGGATGAGAATGGAGAGACGATTGCAGAAAGCAGCCGAAAATAGAGATCAGCATCTTAAAGTAATTATTTTTATCAATATTGTGGTATAAGTAATATACTTAGTTACGGCTATAGTTTATATATTTATTTGGTAATAGAAGAGTATTTATTTGTAACGCTGGTTCAGATATCGATTTTCCACTATTTTTGAGGCTGTGTGAATGGTGGCAAAAATAATGATTTAGGATTTACAAATGAGTATATGTAAGCAATAATTATTTTTTTGGTCTACAATTTCCTGTCATGTATAAAAATGTTACATAATCATACTGCGACATAGGGATTATATTTCATTTTATAGGTTAACTTTTTATAGAATCTTAACTAAAAGATGGGATTATTGTTGATCTTATATAATTATGTAGCAGTAGGCTAGGTTGCTAGTCATGTTTGTTATGTATCGTAGGAAGAATGTAATCGAATGCATATGTTGGTGGCATGTGTTCCAGGATCGGGTGCGGAAGGCGCACGACGAGGAGGAGAAGTTGCGCGAGATCGCGTTCATCAAGCAGCTGCAGGCCGAGAACCGCCGCCACGATTTCCTGGCGCAGTGCCGCGCGCACACCACTCGTCTGCGCCAGCGCCGTCGAGACCGCTTACGCAAGCTGGTGCGTGCCTTCCACACGCACACCCACACACATGCACGCACGCATGCACGCGCGCACACACGCGCACACACGCGCGCACACACGCATACGCACGCACACACACACACGAACGCGCACGAACACTGACACGCGCACATAGGCACGTAGGCAGGCACATACGTGCACATAAATATACTATAGAGCAGTGAATAAATAGAGACGATGATGACATGTGTTGTGCGCAGGAGGAGAAGGCGGCGCGTGAAGCGGCGGTGGGCGCGCGGCGCCAGGCGCTGCAGGCGGCGCGCCAGCAGCACGTGGCATTGCTGCTGGAGCGCCGCAAGGAGCGCGACGCGCGCGTTGAGGAGCTCAAGGAGCTCAAACGGCAGGAGCGCGACGACGCCGCGCGCGAGAAGGTACCGTCCTCGCTGTCTGTTACATTACCGTCCACGACTTTTTCATACTACGCTCATTATCAGGACTAAGGCCTCCCCATACAGAAAGGATTTTACTTAAAATACTCATGCTGGTCATGACGTATTGGGGATCGCAAGACAAGGATTCTCACCCCGCCCATGCCGCTGCCCGGGCAGCCGACCGATCATAGCTGTGTCAAGATAGACTGTATTGGAACGCGACGACCAAAATAATGTGCCCATATATGTATGTAGCACTGGTACTAGGTAAATTTGCTTAAGCACATTTTAACATTTGCGTCATATAAGAGTCTATATTATTTCTCCATCTTCAATCCTGCTTTGTTAAAAATAAAATATAGAAACCGTTCAATTAAAGCATTGGTAGTATTTTTGATGGGTTAATGAGATTTTAAACAATAATTGGTCATAACAATTTTAAACATGTTTTCAGAATATTCATAAACTTAACGAAGTAACTTTATACACTAAAAGTCAAAGCCGTAATCTCACAATAATCGTAGATTTGTTGTAAATCAATTTTCGTTAATAATAACACAACATTGCTAAGAATATATTAAGGTTTCTAATGTGTTTTGTTATTTAATAACCTAATCAGTTTTACTTCGTAAGCTTAGCAATTATGTTCAGAACGAATTGTTCGAAAAAAGTTGTTGATAAAACTGAAAAAAAAAAAGATATTTCTTTCACTATTATTATTGCGAATGTTATATTAAAATTTAAACAAAAAATGGATGTAACAAAAAAGAAAAAAAATAGGCAGAATAAAAAGATTCGCCCAACGTGGGGCTCGAACCCACGACCCTGAGATTAAGAGTCTCATGCTCTACCGACTGAGCTAGCCGGGCTGTAACTGTAAACTCGAAAATTTGCTATTGAAAACAGTTTAGCATAGTGATTCAAACTTTTTTTATGTTAAATGAATTGAAATTCTTTTTTTTGTGATATATAACATTATTTCATTATTTAGTTTTTTGTTATTTATATATAACATTATTTCATTCCATTTATTTAATATTAAAAAGAAATATTGAGTAACTATTTCCAAAATATTTTTTTATAACTCCCATTATACGTTCGGTGCTTATTTTTCAGTACATTGTGATTGCGTCAGAATTTCAACTCTAAACTGATATGACAGCCTTGCCTGTTTCTCGCCTTCTTTAATTATTCAAAATGGCTGCCGGTTTCTTTCGTGAAATTTTCTATTATGAAAGTAGTGTATACTGAAATATTTGAAACCAGTTTTTTTTAATATAATTATGTTAGTAAATATAACAAACTTTAATATATGGACAGTTATATATTTCAAATTTTAATTGATTTTACCCATACAAATTTATTTATAAATAAAGCAAAACAACGCTTGAACAGCGTAAGGTTTTGTTATTTTTATTTCAACATACAACCACAGTAAGACATAATTTATTTGTGTAGGCGGAAGGCGTAAAATCCCGTCTATCGGCGTTAGCGGCGGCCGCCAAGCAAGAAGAGGATGCGCTCAGGAGTCGAATCCGGGACAAGCAGGACGCCTCACAGCAGAGACTCGAGTCGCACCTGCAAGCGATCCGGGAGAAGGCTACTGGACCTCGGCAAGCGGTGAGCATGAATTTATAGACTGAAATATTTGTTTTACAAAGCGTTAATAATGCGTTTCATACGTTATATTATATTTTAATAATCTCTTAAATTCTCTAAAATTCTCTCTCTCTTAAATTCTCTAAAAAAAAATGCCCTCGCTTAAATAAGTAATAGTAAAATAACTTCTCCCTCATATGAATACTCCATATAAACTGTCTTGCCTTCGTTTGGTCTTGCTGTTGCAAATTTTCACTTCAAATCATTAAAGGTTCACACATAAAATATACATATATATTTAAATATATACACCTCAGTATCCAGTACAGCTTTTATTCAAAATTAAGGTAGCTTCAGAATCCTGAATATTTATACTCAAATTGTTTAGTGTTTTGTATCCATTGACAATATAAAGATTCTGAATATCAAAGACAATACATTTAGTTAACATGTAACACTTGAACAAAGAGTTCAGGTTCCCGTTTCAAGTTAAACTAATGATTGATAGATTGAATCTATGCATCTGTGTACTTCTGGTCTTATTATATGTTTTGTCATTGTTACAGTTTCAATGATACCACATTATTGCATCCTTAGCATCCCAAATGACTGTCATTGTAGTATTTATTTTCATCAATATGTTTATAGTTCTATTATCTGACATGTTTCTCTTCTCCCAAGTGTTTACAGTTAAGGTCAAAGTCTACAAATATGTCTAACTAATATAAGTATTTGCTAACTGTTTAGACAACATCAGAGAGCCAAGACCAAGCCACCAAGGATATGGAAGAGGCCGAGAAATTGGAACAGGAGAGAAAGGATAAAGAAAAACAGAAGTCGATCAAGAAGAAAGCGAGAAAACTCAAACAGAAATTGATATCGACGTAATGTTCTTTGTTACTTTTATATAAGATACTCTACTTTTGAAGTAAGGTTTTAATTTACAACTTGCATATCATAAAAATTAAAATACAACCCTACATATATACATATAATGAACATTTCATATGTATTTAATACTGACTAGAATATGGATTCAGTGGCTTATGAACCGCTTTGGATTTCAGTTGGGTTTTTCCAAATATTTTTACCTCAAAGATTTTAGTGTATTAACGATTTGTTTAGTGTTGGAGATGTTTACAAGCAACAGCTGCCATTTTCCATAAGGTCTTATCTCTGTCTTTATACCGACATAACAGTGTATAATATATCTTTCAGAGGCAATACCAAACCAGTGTACGACGACAACGTGGCGGTTTTTGATTCGATATTGAATCCTTTCGCGACCAAAATCACGAAGATCGTCAACATTATTAATAGCTTCACTAAAGCGCTGCAAGATGGCATTGGCAACACGCACAATAATAACAATACCAACAACCACGGTAACAGCAGCAACATGAGGGAGAGCGTTTTCGATGAAGATCAGGCCGCCAAAAAGAAAAACAAAAAACTGGTGAACGGAGACAATGAAGCTGTTGACGTATCGAATGGAGATAAAAAGAGAAAGAAGAAATCTAAAGACTATACTGAACAAGAAGGTGATAGTCAATTCGAAAAGGTAGTCAACGGTGATTCGGAAGTTGCTGATGCGGACAAAAAGAAAATGATTACGTCAAAGGGATCTCCTGAAAGAGAAGTTGATACAGAGGTTGAGAAAAATAATAATAATGATATCAAAGAGACCGAAGTGAAGGAATCCAAGAAGAAGAAAAAGAGGAACAGCGAGAGTGATAAGAAGGTAGAGAATGAGAGGAGCAAGCTGACTAAAACGAGTTCTGTGTGTAGTTCGCTAAGCGATATGAGCAGGTCCAGTGGACGAATAGAGAAGAAACCGACCACAGTTATGGATGTAACGTTTTTAGAAAGGCAGCTGAATGAGTTGCACAGGGTCGTGGAGAAACTTGCAACGGTAAGGGATTTCCATAATGTTTTATTTGTAATATATATATAACATTAAAGAAACAGATTCATGTAGAAGCTTAACTTTATCTACAATAAAAGTCTACAGTTCAGTACAGTTGCAGATGATATTTGAAATAATGATTTAGTCATATAGTATGTATAAGCTACTGGAAGATTGTTATTAGTTCAGAAGTTAGTAATAATTAGTTCTGTATTCAGATGCCAGACAAAAAAGCTCTGTACAAGGCTATAACAGTGAAGGCTGTCAGTGAAGTATTGGCTCTGGCATCCGAGAGGGAAGATCTGGCTCCACAGTTCACTGCCAGGTATGTTTGTAGAGGTGTTTTTTTTTTTTTAATTTAGAGCAATTAAATAGTTCAAACTTATTAGTATCCTTGCTTAATGATTTGAAAATGATGAACCTAAGATCGTCAGGGATAGAGATATTTCGCATTTGGTGCTCTCTGCTTACCCCATAAAGGATCTAGCGTGGTTTATTATTTTTACGTATTTTTTTTTATATTTATTGTATTGCACCAGATGCCTGACGACGGCGGTGACGATAGTTTCGCGCGTGATAGCAGCCTGCAACGTTAGCGCGATCCACCTCGTCACTACTAACACCTGCGTGCACCTCGTCAAGCTGCTCAGCGACCAGCTGGTAAGTGCGTGACATAGCGGTGAATGGGCATATTCTTGTAGTTCATCATAAGTTTAGGGAGGCATATGTCTAATTTTAAATGAGAAGAATAAGGGCCAAAGCAAGGAGACAAAACAAAAATTTCTCCAGAAGGTGTTGGCTTGATAATAATTATATTTATTCCTGTAATAAGACATTTTTTTATAAATTTGGCTTTCTTATGACGTTTATGTACAAGACATTTACATTTTTATCATGCGCTAGTCGATTTATTACTACTTATGGAGTAGTAATTTAATTAATGATATTTTGTGATAAATATACTGTAAAGGAAACATTAAAAGCGCCACCTATTAGAAAATGGTATGAACTAATTGTTATCCTGTTGTGTGCAGCTCCATCTAGAGAAAATTTATTAAAACAATACAAATAATTTATAATAATAGATGTCACTAGTTGGTGTAAGTTTCTTTATAAAATACTAGCTGTACCCGGCGCGCGTTGCTACGCTAACATACAAACACATATAGTATATACCAATTTTCATAATAATCGATACAGTAGTTTTTGAGATAATCGATAACATACATACAAACATTCATTTTTATATAATAGATTCTGACAATATACATATTTTAATAATCTTTATCCATATATATCGCATACGTTAATAAACGTTGAAACGATTAATTTGAAATTTTTGCTATTACATATAGTCCTATAGTACTTACATTGCTTATTAACAAAAACTTTCGAGGGTTGTTTCTGTTATAATTATAACTATTATTGTTCTGGAATTTTGTCAGTTATAATTAAAACTGATATTGTTCTGGAATATTTTTCCAATGTACACCATATTTACGAGCAATTCACCCCGCGTCAACAAATTAAATTTAATATTTACGTCTTTCCATAAAATTCAGTACTTTACGTACCCCTTGCGAAAACTTTTTCCGTCAGCGGAAGGGGTTGAGGGCATTTTCCGAGCGGTTAGTTTTGATGTGCTCTCTTCAATCAGTTGTCGCGAAAGTTTCCGAACTCTGTCTGCGTACACGACTTGTATGTAACTTTTTTTTTCGAGCAACTAACTTTAATAGCTACGGTACGAATATTTCATTTGGATATGTATATATTTTTTGTTTTACCAATTTTTGTGTGTGGTTTTTTTTGTATTACACGCAGGCAGCTCAATATTATGTTAGATGAGATTGAAAATCTACATGAATTCATTTGTATTACTAAGTCTGCAGAGATACGTTGGTATGTCTCATCATGTCCACATGTGACATTGTTGTTACACATGGCGGGTCTCACTATAGATGTCACCCAAAAGGCTTTGGTAATTACTGCAATTAGTTAAGTATCTCGAAAATTGTACGGCGGGTTTAACCTAAATCAATCTTAGTTTTATTAACCTTTAACTTGATCTTTCATTTTAAAATGAATGATCGAATGAAGAGTCGAGTAAATGAATGAAGAAGTGAGTGAGTTAGTTTTGAGTGAGTGGATGACTGAATGAAAGAAGTTAAATTCATCCATTAGTGTGAAAGGTCGTGGACATTTTCCGCGCGCTTGCCCTTCGTCTTCGTACTTTTCAAATCAACCGCTGACGTCCTTCCCGAACTTTCTCTCAGCTCATTTCATTACATCCCTGCGTGTACAAGTTTTGAACATATATTTATATGTATAGAATTATTTCTATTTACTTTTACTGTTTTGTAATAATAATGTGATTTAAGAAAAGCTGGATAGTTTATGAGAAGAGAGCTGTGACTAATAGTGTTAGTCCAAAAGGGTAAAGAAAAATGTATAGAATAGAATCCCTATAGAATCCCTCAAGATGGTCACGATGTCAAAAATTGACATAATTTCATTAAAAGGTACACGCCAGGATTTGAACTCGGAACCGTTGAAATGGGAGATTCGATTCTATACTACTAGACAACCACTGGTTTCATAATGGTTTATTGACTTTTTATTTGTTCGCCTCGTCAACGCTAAATAAGGCTCAATATAAAATAGAATAGAAAGATACACATTTTATAGAGAATAATATTATTGCTATACTTTGTCACAGGTATTGTGTTTATGGGTCCGCAGATAAACTTTACATGATAGAGAATCTAGGGTTCCGCATCGAAGATATAACGATTGAGGATGGCGAGCGCAGATCCCGTTGGATATGTTGTTATTGTGGGAACGTGATGGCATTTTTTTAAATATATATAGGGCCGGCTGAATGAAATATTCACCTTCATACCATTTTCTGTTTTTTTTTCATAAACTTGTCAGTTTTGCTTAGGAAGTATAGGTGTGTCGTAAATTTATTGTCAGATATCGAAATATGTTTTATGAGAAGTTATTCGTATAAATGACATTGAAAATCATTGTATGTATTGTATTTTTGTTTATACATTAAATATATGTATGATCTACAGTAAAAGTACATATTTCGTTCTCGGTGCTTACTGTCGGCTCCGTAAGCAATCTGGTGGGACGATTATAAAATAATATAAATTTAACCATGTAGCCATAACTGTTTCGATATATCTTTGGCAGTTGTAAGGGTTAAAATAATAATATTGGCCGTATTATTATATTTGAAGGATATGTACGACGTTCCATTATTCACAATATCCATCCGTAATAATATTACGTCTTCCCGCACCACCCCTGCGCTCCCGGTAGCGATGCGGCGTCGCCTTAAAAGCGGCGCTAATGCATTGTGAGCAGCGTTCTAGCTGCCCGCACCGCTCGCGCCACTCACTAAGTCATCTGCCTCTGTTTCTCTCTCTCTGTCTCTTTCCCTTGCTGCGTCACTCTCATTTTTAGTGCATGATATTAGAATTTTTCTTTATTGGACTTTCTATCATATTTTAAAAGGCTGCTTATTTAAAGGCAATAATTGATTAGTTTTACTCACTATTTCAAGTTTTAGTGGTTATAATTCAGTTTTTTTCTCGTATTTAAATAGATTCTTGTTGTTCTGATGTCCCTCTGACTCCCGATAAGTGATTTAAAGGTAATCTTATTCTATCTTCATAGACGAAAAGTATTACGGTATTTGTAATATGTAGCATGTTTATTAAGGATTATTGACTTCGTCGTTGATCGTGATATAATTCCCTATAGGCTTAATTGAATGTGACTTTAAAAACATTACGTCTCTTTTACATGTCTGCATGGTATTCGTATACATGATTGCTAGAAGAACATTTTCTTATTAGTACGTCATTATCGATTAATTTGTATTATTTCGTGAGTACACATGATTATATATGTACTGGCGTAACTCACGTGCGTTTTTGTGTGCGCATCACGTGCGTCAAGGGTCATCCCGATTAATGCACGTAAGTTAAAGCCGTACATAATTATGTTTATAATCACTTGTATTATACACAATAGAAGAATGTTTGGTCAATTTCACGGAAGAATTCAGTCATCTTTGAGGTTCACTTTAATTTGTGGCTTACATAAGAGTAATATATTTTAATATTCATACTACCATAAGCAATTATTGTGCACTTGTTGTAATACTAACGGAGAATCTAATGAATAAACTTAAACACGTTAGCGTTCTTCATAATGTTCTCTAAGGCGAATGAAGTCTCTATGGCCTTAATCATTGTCATTTTGAGAGAAAACCGTGTCCAGCGTTGGAACTGTATAAGGTCTGATGATAATGATTAACTGTTTTGATTCAAATTGAACTTAACAACGTGTTCTCTCATTAGACTTCATTGTTATTATAATTACCGTTCGCACCGTGTCCGTTATTCCGCCTAAATATTTTTTTTGCGCGCTTTATTTATCTCGTCGCTGATGGACTTACTATCAGATAACAATGTGTTCCTCAAGTCATGTTACGCTCTAGAGAGTTATTTAATAGTTGTGCGTTAGAAATGGGCATTTAATTATCATTTTCTAAAATAACTTTCGATAACGCATCGTTCGTAAGATTTATTGTTAAGGAGTTTCACATGTATACTTACCTGTCGTTATTATTATACCATCACGATAGGTCTGTTGGAGGGTAAACGGAGTGCGCTTAGTGCCAAGTATATTTTCTATCCATACGGACCTGAAATGAGTCTTCTATAGGTATTACTCTCTTTATATACGCGAATCTGTTTCGAAGATTCTTAACTCCCCATTAGCCAGTTTTTATCTTGTCTCTTGTGTTTATACCTATCTAATTAATTAGCGTAAAACTTGCCTTATTGAAATTCACCAAGTGGAATCGAAGTAAGTGGAGTGTGAAAGTAACTTTAATTCGCATCTCTTGATTCTATTTTTAAAAAGGTTTTTTTTACGTACTTTCGCGGCCTCTAGTAATTAATACACTAAACATACTTTTGGTATTCTTAAAATACGCCTACTTTCAAGGATATAGAAAGATTCCTTCCTTAAGTTTTAAAAAGGCTTGTTATGATAAAAGAAGACATCTGAATTTTATTACAATCAGTAGTTTCTCTTTATGTATCCTAAAAATCGACCGTACCATATCGTCCCCTACTATCTCATTAAGCGACGTGACAAATTTTTGGTGACATTCAAAAATGTATTGTGACCTTCTCTTGTCTCACAAATGCAGATGGCAGACGACGTTGAATGTACTGCGGTCGTGTGCTACATTCGATTTTTTAAAACTTTCCGATACGAGTTTGGCGTAGCCGTAGTTAATGGTTTTGCGTCCACTTCGAATGGGTCAGTATATATACATTAAATTTACGTTACTACCGGCGCTAATGTTACCATTGGAATGAAGGTTCTGTAAATTAATATGCTTATAACACGCTTACTGTTCGAACTTATAGGTATTTGTATCTACTTAATGTTCAGCGGCAATTTTTATTACTTCGCAAAACGAAAGGTGTTATCGTCGACTATGTTGGTATACAATTTTTGTTTATTTATAATCATTAATAGTTATACCACCACTCTCGTTTTCTTGCGAGATCGTCACACAGTTCCGAGACTCAAATATCTTTGTACTTGAAATCTCACTTACTTTCTCTACATAAAATATAAATAATCACTAGTAAACATTGTAATAAGACATAGTAAATAGGTATATTTTATTATTATATTTTACATCGTTATCCCATTAGATTTTAATGATATTATCAACATCACATTGCCTCCATTAAATCATTGCTATCTCAGGAGCCCAAGTCAACTTCACCTGCACGTGGTGCACCCTGCTATAACAGACGAGGCTCTGGCGGCGGGCTGTGGTATAGCGCAGCCTAAATAGGCACAGCTAAATGCCCCGGCTGCCGACGGGCAGCAGCGCCGGCATTGCGAAAAGCTGTGCCCTGCGATCTCCAACCCGCATTCCCAGCGTGGAGATTACGGGCATAAACCCTCTTTTTGGGAGGCCTATGTCTAGCAGTGGACTAAGATAGGCTGATAATTATGATAATAATAATGACGTCAAGTGTTGATTTCTTTTACTTCTGTTATCCGCAAAGTTACGTTTTATAATGTTTGATCATGACATAAAAATTATCGAATGGATCATAAAATACCACAAGAATTTCTAGCCTAAAAGTCTACGATTTCCTGAACCCTGGTACATCTTGTTCGTAATCTGTTGTTTTCTATTTATTCTTAGGTGTAATAAGTGTGCCGAATCGTACTTGGCCGGCGTCATAAACTATGATCAACATTTGTCATTCTAATAAGAGAGCTATATTGGCCAATGGAACGTCATCGGCACTGCAATGGGTGAAAATATCCTTGCTTTGCGGAGTACGTTAAGAACTCGGTAGTGGTTCTATTTTTTAAGTAAAAATTATTAAAGCTTGTCGAAGGTCTTAAAAATTGTTCTAACACATCTGACATTCTTATTGGCCCTTAATCCGTAATGAATCGGTGTGAAATAGTATTTTTGAAACGTCCCTCTACCTCCAGCAGACCTGTGTCCATCACTGGAACGTACAAAGAGTCTTAGCAAAACTAATACCCTTGCAGAAGTAAAATCACAAGGAACAACATTTTAAAGCAGCTTTAGATTTGTTCGTGCGGTGTACACAACATCATTAACCGGTGGAATTGATACCCAACAGTTCATAAAACGAGATTCCGCTCCAAATATCATTGCTGCGTTGATAACATCTAGACAAGTGGAATTTTAATTTGATTTTGAACGCACGCGCAATGCGTAATTTTTAATTTTATCAGTCTCAAATTAAACGGGAACTTATTAAAACGTAACGCCGCCTCGCTATGCTAATTGGTGATTATCGCCGACGCCATCTTGTGTTTGTTAGTCTTTTTATTTTATTCGTGGCTGTAAATCTAATTGTTTACGACGTCCCCGAGCGGAACAACGCGAGATTATATCTGCTGGTGTACGTGTGTGCCAAAATTTGTTATTTTTGCTCGCGTTTTGAATTCTCGTTCGGCGCTTATAACGGCACGGTTAGCTTTTATACTGATTTTTATAGATCAAGTGGCAGGTGTTCTTGTCGTTTGAATCTCTGAGGTTCGATCGTCAATTTACGCGGTTATGTCGTCATAATAAAATTTTATGAACATTGTCCAAAATAACATCCAAGAATCAAAATATCTCTTTTTTTTTCTTTCCAAACAAGCTCCCAAAATACGGTTGTCAGAAAGAAATTACTCTTATAGCGATAAGACTTCCTATTGCTCTTACTCTGCTTCTCTTTCTCCCATTTACTTTCTCTATTTTCTTCTATTATGTATTTTTCTCTTATATTGTAGGCAATAGTATTTTTTCTTTAATTATTTTGTATCCATCAACGACTGTTTTCTGTAACTTACAACTTTACGTTGCACCGGTCTGTAGAAATCGTACAGTTGTAACGGAATGTCGTATTGAAACGGCAATGCATTTTATGCATTCGTAAATAGTACTGAAATGTAACTCATCAGTCTTATTAATCTGTCAAATACATATTTAGCATTTTCATTTCGTGTTCATTTTCATTTTCATTTCATTTTCATTTTCAAACCCCAATGAATACTTTGTTAAAACACGAAGGCGAAGCAAAATGTTACTTTTTATGTTCACATCTATTTTGACCATGAGCACTTGTTCTGTGTGTTAGTATAAAAATTACCTATCTAGGTACGTATATAGATACGAGTACATACGTATCTACATCAGCTGTCTATTTGCCGTAACGCACACTCTGATAGCCTATATAGGGATGAAATGGCAGTGACTGAATATTATTATTTTCAATTCGAAACATTACGCACGTGCTTTTGACTAATATTATACAAAAATCATTTTATTAAAACAATCAGATTTAATACGGTTATGTTGTTTTAAATTCATATACTATATGATATAAGTAATAATAATTATCCTTCAAGTCAATGTTACTAGCCCGATCGCAGGCGAGTCCGCTAACCCATACAAACGAGCGGCGAAGCACACCTCCCCCTCCCCTTCCTCACTCCTCCGCCCTGCGGCCGCCACGACACTGCGCGGCATTCCGGTGCAATATTTGTTGATGTTGGTTTTAACTTCCCTGACAGCAGTGGCAGTGTCGCTCTCACCCGTTGATGGCATTAACACCTGTGTTACGCTTGGCATCCATACGTCAACAACCCTACTTCCAAGTATACTCCTAGGTGTTTCCAGACAAATATAATCTAGGACTCGTCAATGCTAGGTTGCATGAAGTTTTCTTTGTATCCCTGGTTATTATGTATGTACTCGTCTGGTAAGATGGGATCGCCTTCAAACGGTAACCTCTGTAGTTGACTAGCTAGTTCTAGTCTAATATAACCAGCTAGGCTAACTCGTTATTTACTTGTTTATTTACTAAATAGAAATATTACGGCTATAAGGAATCCAAGTTCCGAAGAATATCACGGCTTCATGTGCCCCAAGTTAATGTCTTCGGAATTATCTTGTTTCGATTTGTGTTGTTTGATAAAGAAGAAATTAAAATACGGGTTTAAATATATGGTTGCACGGGCAACCACGGTATTCAGTACCAGGTTTAGTTGGTTGCACCCATTCTTGAAGGTCGCTGTGATATGATATTACGAGTATAATTTTCTAACTCTGTATTTCAAATTTAATTATTTTTACGCGTTTACTTAAGTATAAAGTAGTCCAGTAGCGGTCGGAATTCGTTTTACAATTTCGGTTTTCTATTTTGGGCATTCGCGGTTCATATTCGTTCATTTTTGGATGCGTATTTTCAAGATTAAATATGTATTACACGTTGTGATGTTGAAGGAAAGCATATAGTAGCAATTATAGTTCTCTACAACACGAGGTCAAAGTGTATATATATACAAAGTCTGCCAATCCGTAATTAATTACAGTGGCAGACTGCAGCTTTAACTCTTCTCGTCGTGAGAATATATCGGTCCAACAATGCAGGAAAACGGGTGCATAAAGCATGTGATGAGATCACAAAAAAATTGCTATATTTAAATAAATGCTATATAACGTTTTAAATATTGTACATGGGCATACGCTCTTCATAATTTAATTTTTACTGACATGAAACATTTTATACCTGAAAATAACCACAATTCGAACCAATCCTTTTTGTATGAAAATCGTAGTGTTATTACAGTTCCAACTAATCTTACATTGGTATCTGTTCTCCAGGACAAAGACTTAGCTGCGGATTCCAAGGAGATGGACTTGGCCCGCCAGCTCGCGGACTGCCTCTCCATCGCCCTCGACTCTGTCCTGTGCTCCACCAGGATCGTACTGGAGAAGAAGGTCAAGACCGCCGACGACATCGACCTGCTGGCTACCCTGAGGAATAGAGCTCACACGTTGATCAGGTCAGTGGGCTAGATGCTTTTTTTGCAGGTTTTAAAATGATTACTGTATATGTACTTAATGTAGTAAAATTATTAATGTGTACTCATGTAGTACGAATGTGTGTATAATCCCCAGATCAATCCCAATTTTCACGAGTGTAATTGAGTGTACGGCTGTAGCCTTAGGAGTATTTAATTTGTCTCTGGAATGGTTTTTGCTTATATTCTTTGTTTTTTTTTCCATATTCCTTGTCCAATATTTTGTTAACGCACATTTCGTCAAAATTGTATCAAAACATCTACATCAATTGATACAGTCACATACACGACTAAATCTAATTTGTATCGATGCAATCATCCTATTCACGTGTACACATTTTCAAAACTACCCACAAAAAACACTATGACAATATTATCATTGGTTTTCTATTATCTAACACCATCATAGTATGTACAGTTTTGAACAAAAATCGTCTTAAAGTCTCATGGCTTAGGGCTAAAAATTGTATGAATTTGTGTAAGTTTCATACATGTTATAATCTAATTTGTCTAATGCACTCTCACGCCGCCCTCTGTAATTTGTGGGGGAGGCCGGGGTGGGACAGAAAGGGTGCTCTCAGTTGGAAAGTACTAATGCATTGTGGTGGCGCTAGTGGACTTGTATTACTCGCTTTTTTATATGAATTCGAAAATAAAAGAAAATTTGAGTTCTTTATGATACGAATGTGTACACACATAAATGTACGTAAAAATACTCTTTTGTTGGATTCATATCGTAACGTTTATATAATTTTTATATAATTTTGAGTCAGTAATTTTTTTTCATTGGGCGTAACGTCTATAATTTTAGTTTATTATTGTTCTACTGCTAGTGAGTCTTAATCTTAATCAAATTTTATATTTTTGTAGGGGCCATGTCAGTCACAGTTCGTCATGTGTGAAATAAACCACCATACGATAGTTCTGCAAAGCTAGTTAAAGTTAGAGAATTAAAATTTAAACAAATCAAATTCTCAAATTTTGGCAGTGATATCTGATTATGAATACCATAAAAACTTGCTTGCTGCTGCTATTCCTTTGAATTTAATTCTAAGGTGGTTTGTTGTAAGAGACTCTTTATATTAAAGCCATATACTTAACGATCATACGCATTGTCTGCAACTGGCATATATCTTACTGCTGATCGCATCAATTTCCTCGACTGCCGGGAACATTTGACATTTAAAACCAACCCCCTTCCCTCACCTCCCTCCGCCTCTCCACTCACCCCCCTTCGCTCTTCATTTATACAATTGAAATTCCTCCGATAGTTTTTTTTTTAATTTTTCCCTAACAGGTCTTCGTCCCCAAAGTACAATAGGGACAGAACAACAACAATGATCTCGTCAATACAAATATTAGTACACGAGACCTTAACGCCCTATCGAATGTTCGAGAGCGAATATTTCTCGTCGTTTAATTAGAGAGAGCGGCTGCCAACAATACCTTCGACCCCCCGAACTAGCGCGAAGACGTCCGCTCCACTGAACGTCACGTCACACGTCCCACTGCCATTGTTTCAGTTATGACACGCTCGGGGGTTGGGTTGTTCGACAAATGTTCGTGACTCTAGTTAACTTATCTGTTTCGTGGTATAAAGGTAAAGAAGAACAGGAATATTACATAGGGATTGCTTAAGAATAACACAAATTCTTATCAAGGTATCGCTTGGTCATAAAGACTAGTGTACCGAATGGAAACATCATGAGGAACATTTTAGGTTCCTGCACATTTTAGGTTCCTTAGTAGTGTCTTCTGAGATAATATGTTGGTAAGGTTTCTCAAACGGCTCTTGGTTAAGCTTGGTGGTTTATGGCCTTAACTCTTTTCCATCGAAAAATAAATATATCTTGTAGTGGTATGATAAAAGGTTTCTTACTAACGATAATATTTCTTGTTGGCTTAAGGATTTTTTTTTTTCAACCCTTTACAATTCCACTGTTGGAATACGGATTTAAGGATAATATAATATTATTTTTTCTTGTTGGCTTAAGGATAATATAATATTATCATAATGGCTCTTACACTGCATGCAAGTTGACTACTAAAACTTAAGATTATTATTACTACACATATAATTAATGTTTTGGGGTTCCTTACAAATACAATTTCCTTTGAAAACTTCAAAACGTTTTCACCATTCGTACGACAAATGCACTTCCACAATGACATATATTTCTGGCCGCGGTTCCAGTAAACATGGGGCATGTGCGTTACAACGACATTCCTCACCATTGTGTCCATATGGACCCCGTATACCGTTGCGCCCCTGTCGCCCCCGACCGCAGAGTTATTGCACTATAGAAATGCCAAATAGTTATGAAAAACTAGTTATTTTGCAACTTCACAGCTATTATAGAAGATCCCGAGTCCGTATCCCTGTACATGTTTCGTTTTGGGACAACAAATATGTTGGTAACGCTATATACGATTTTATTTAGTCTTGCTTATCACAACATACAGTAATATCAACGACAATTTCTTAAGTTTTTTGCTATGTAAAAACTATAGGTACATATCAATATAATACGTAATTTGGCAGTTGGTTTATTTGCATCTGAGTAAATAATACTATATAGTGTTACTAAATCATTCATTTACCATAGCATAAGGTAAAGGTATTCTTGCTTTCGATTTTTTTCTGTATTCCATTATTAGACTTTATTTGCCACTTTCGGGGTGACACCGTGTAAATTAGTCATTTTCCATTCAAAAATATCGTACACTTGAAAAAGTCTCCCACATTGCAATACTTATAATTAGTTATCAACATGTAAATTTCTTTAAAAAAACCAGTTTACAGTTAGAACTCATGTCTAGGAATGTGTTACTCTATGGCTTTCGTACAGAATAGTGTTGGCGACATCGATACATTCGGTAGATTACAAGTGATAATCGATACAATCGGATACAGTTAGTTTGATTAAAATGTGCTCCTGCAAATCTGGAGTGAGGGCAGGGACAATTGTTTGATTATATTGGCCTCGTTGAGACCGAAAGAATTTGAAATCTTACACGTAAATTTTGTTTATGGCACAAATATACTAATTGATTTGAGATATCAACTGACATTGATAAAGCCATGATGCCACAAAGATAAAATTTAACCTTCGCTGACAGTCCAACTTTTGCATAGTCCGCGGCGTGCAGGAAAATCAGAACATAAAGCGTTCAGATTTAATGCAAGAGTAGTTACGTGGGCTAGGCTAAGGAAACTGATCCGGAATGTAGTAAATATTCAATTATGCATTATCGTGGTTAATATTTTCTATTTAACAGTAGTTATTACCTATCATATCGTAGAAATGCACACGCTTGGAGAAAACTATAGATGTTAATATTCTATAATATAATACCTACTATGTATGTTAATTAACTAAATGCTTAGTGTCAATTTTCGCGATGGAAACACACAAACACACACACACATGTATATATATGCACACACCTGTATACATACATATGTATGTGTATATATAGATCACCTTTACCTTGAATCGCTTTCTTATCAACTGTGTCAACCAGCAGCGATAGAAATATTCTCTACAAAAAAATACCTCATATAAAATGAGAATTTGAACGGTTTTGGGGAAAAGCTAAAAGCTCCCTCGTTCTCATTTGGTCTTTTCCAAATTACACCATTCTGTTCGACAGTACCAAGGTATATTCGCTTTTCTTCAAATTACTTGTACAAGTCCTCAGCGAGTGTACTTAAGGGTAGGTTGGTGAAGGGTTGTTCGATAGCCATTTGCGCACCGAGAATCGAATTTAACACTCAATACCCCTCCTTCCTCCAAACTTGCTGTTGTCAAAGCTCGCTGTCTCGCTGTTATCGTCGGAATGCCTAACGGTTGAAGTTCATATAAAATCGTAACGCATTTATTCTTCTCAATCTGAAAGGAAATCCGTGTCCAACACTGTAGGGATAATTAATTGATGATGAACGCAAGTATTGGCGTTTGTCAGCTAATACTAGTATGGAATGGATGTCCTTGAAATAATAGAATTAATGTTTTCATGGTATAAATCTGACGTTCAATTCTACTTATGCTTTTTTATTTGCTACTATCTTCACGTGAGGAAAAAAATAAAATTTATATTTACAGAGCTGTTACCGAGTATGACTGGCTAGCTGGCATTAACAGTCCTATTCCTACAATTGTATACGAAAGACTGTTAAAGTTCATATTAACAATTCCGGCTAAAAAGTGGCAAAAGACCACTCGATGATCGATAGCCATTTGTAATCGGAATCAAATTAACCACTCGATTCGTTTGCCACTTCAGACGTTTCACGGTTTCCTCGCTAATAGGAATCCGAGCGGTCCTTATGATTCAGTCTCGGCTCGAGTGCTTAATTGGATAGGTAGATGTGGGGGTTCGATTATCGATGAGGGTATCGTTGGAACATAAGTTGTAACAATTGTATGGAATAATTTGATCCTACAGCCTCTTAAGTCCTCGTGAAAAGTGTTCCGGTTTTATGTAAAAAGAGTAGCCAAAGATGAAAACATATGCCAGTAGATTTTGCTGCCCATGGACACCCGAAAGTGATCTCAAATAAGACTGTATAATGAGGAAGGTCTGTTTCAATTTGTGCAGTTAGTAACTTGGTATGATTATTAGTTTGACTTTAGTTAGTATTGGTCCTATTTTAAATTGGTCACACGTATGTTGGTATTCCTGCCGACTGAAATGGTCACTTTAGTACACCTCTACCGTTGGGACAAAAATACAACTCACATTAATGAGAGTCGCTTCTCGTTGGAAACAGATGAAGAAGAGGTTCTCCGTACGAACTGTATATTATGTACCTACTTATTACTATACCACCTATTTACCTTCAATCCAATTTAATTCTTACAAAGCATTACACGAAGTAACAAAGGAACTACCCTCAGCGTCTAATCAAAGATGTTAATTTAGCATTGGCAATTGAATACCGTACGCTCGTTAAATGCCCAAATCACGGCAGCTTTTCGCCTTGTTTGTCGTTGGTCGCGCGACAAAGTCACCGCGGGCCCTCGGCCGCGCTCATTACGGTATCGAAAAGCCAATGAGTCCCAGTTTGTAATTAGACGGCATGTCGTCCGCGCCGCCACGCCCACCAATCTATTTAAATATCGGGCATCCGGGGACCCTTACCACGTAAATGAAAACGACCAGTTGTCCCGCCGCGAGCCTCGTGCGCCTGTACGTTCCCAGTTGCAGCGATTTGTTTATCTGGATGAAATTTTACTAGTTTAACGTTTCCAACTTGTACGGTAGTTGGACAGCCTGTGCTTTCTACATGAGTTTAATACATCAGTCAATACATCAGTCAAAACTGAGAATTTTGAACACATTTCATGTGAAAGAAACTATAACGTCTCAATTTAATTTTAAGTAGAAAATGTTATATAAAAATCCTGTCATCTTCTAATTACCAATTTTAATGCTATTTAAGGTGTTATATCCTCCCGTTCTGCGGAGAAATTCGGGTCTAAATCTGTTATTGTATCGGGACTATACATATATTTGACATCACAGTATCCTACGCGAGGGAATCGTAATTGAAAAATCTTTTTGAGTATCTATCTTATTAATGTATCTTCAAATTTTGCAAACGAACATGTTATCTGTTACAATTCAAAAGTGAAAGCGGAAACTTAAAACGCACGTGTAAAAGTAAACCGCTCTAACTGGGCACGTACGCTGCGCAGTAGCAAATTGAAACGAGGACGTTTTTTAATTTATTAAAAACGCCGCCAGCACGATGATTACTTGTTGTGCCAATATTTGTTTTGCACTGGAGCCGACTTCACGCATCTGCGGATACGTACAGAACGTGCTTTTTGCACGGGGATGATTTGAGTGGCCGCCCACTGTATGTGGGTGCATGGCATTCGTGTTTTCTTTTTGCATGTGCTCGAATGACGTAAAATATTTAAGCATTTATTTATGTTTTAAATTAAGATGACTAATTCGATGGTCTGATGAACTGACAATGAGTTTTATTGGCACGATTCAGAATGCCCAGGATCGTATTAAGTAGAGTCGATTAGACGAGACCCATGTCTAGGAGCGGTCTTCGAAAGGCGAAAGGAAGGATCACAACGGAAATATTTAAAATGATAAATCAGTAAAGTTATAGATATTTCTGGATACATCATAATATTTACTTTTCAATTACGGATGAAGTTCTCGTGACTCTTATACAGAAATTTATCACCAATACTCACCAAAACTTTTGAGAGAAAAAAAACATGTCCTGTATTCTGAAAAACTTTTGAGAGGAAAAAACATGTCTTGTATTCTGAAAAAAAAAGTCCTGTGTTCTACATTCAGTATACTTATAGAGAGTGTATGCAAAAAATAAATATTGTAAAAGTGATAAGGGTAACTCCATAAGAGCATCCATCTTAGACAGTACGCTAGCTTCTGTCGGACACAATATTTATTCAATAGGCGCCTCGCGAGGGGTGGTGCCACCCTTAACGCACAGAAGCACATTCAATTTGTGTTTTGTCAATGATGCGCGCCCGATTTAATGGCAGGTGACGTTTAGCGCGTCTGCTCACCCCCTCGCTTGGAACATCGAATCTAATAAATGTAAAGGTCCGTACGCATCAACCGGCATGAACTAAAATTGTAGGTTCCAGTAGTATCCTAGAGTAATTAGAATTAGGAGACTAATCGACCCATGGGTCCAGTGGTTAATGGATTTGATTGTTTGGCCGCGGATAAATGGGTTTGGTTCCCGTTAGCGAGTGGAAATTTAACGTAATTTATTACATTTTCACGTTCAAAAATTTTGCGTTTTTTATAACAAAGATTATATGTCTATAAATTTCTATTCGGTTCTAATGTTTGACTATACACGATTATATGTCTGACATTGACAGTATTTACGTAAACAATGAATGTTTTATTTTATTTATTTGTATATATTAATAACATATAAGTTTTATTTTTCTGTCCTCTCTCTCTATATAAACTGTAAGTATACCAAACCTCATGATCCTCTGTGCAGGTGATATACTTAAAAATGTACACTGCCATTTCTCTTGTAGTACTAGTATATTAATAAATTTCATTACTAATGTTGGCATTAATGTTATGTATAATAATTGTGCCCGTAAAACGGCATATGGCGCAATGGTTCGGGCGCATCGGGTGTGAGATTAAATCAAAATAAAATATTCGAGTATAAAAAATATGTATGGCTCTTGCCCTAATTGTCGCCGCTCGATTGAGTCTTCCCCTCGCTTTCAAGTACAATATTCGGCATCAGAATTGGCAGAACACCATACGCGGTCCCATAACATGTTGGTATATAAATGAGCAAAAATGTTTTCTAAGACGTGTGGCGTCTGCTTACCCGCACTTGGTCAGAGTGGCAGACGAAGGCCTTAACCCTCTTGGTTTGAGAGGACACCAGTGTCCGAAAATGGAATGAATAAAAGGTTGATGACAACAACAATGATGGTATTTTGTGGCAGTTTGCACAAAAAAAAACATTTCTTTTCTAGAGATGTTTACCAAAGTAGGTACCTACTTCTACTACGGAAATGCTGAATTTTAGTTTCAATTTAGCGTACCACCAACGTAACCGGTGGCAATCCTCAGTCTCTGTTTACCCCGTATGGGAATTACGCGTCGTAATTTTATACGTATATA
>DWDT01000020.1:0-39112 GCA_018245595.1 Microceris scylla
CATGTACGACTCAGAAGCCGAACACGGGGAACGGTGACGCCGTGACAAACTGCAAATTGTATCACGACGGCTACGAATAGGGATTGTTACACAACGTCGTGGGAAACCCACGTTTCCTCATTTCCTACTCATCTTTCACGCCTGTCAAGTGTACATCATCAATTTTGCTATACAACATTTCGTATTTATTTATGGAAGGGTTAATTTTGTACCAGCCTAGCTCGTGTTTTCTTAGCCTACTTTCAGTGCGCTCTCTCTCTCTTCAGTCTGTTTCTCATTACACTTCATTACAGAGTTTCAGTCCAACTTACAATTAATTTAAAGATACATATTTGAACAGAGAGAAGAATACAATAGCAAATTAGGATTAATCCCATTTTGTGCCCCTGGCAACATACATTCGAGGCCAGACAAAAATAGTATTTATATTTAATATTTATATCTAATAAAACTTTGAAAATAAATTGAAAATAACGTTTTAAATATTAGCAGAGATGCTTTTTATTTATTACACATTAAAAGTTATATGGTTACGTACATACCTCAACAGCCTGCCTATAAGTCCACTATTGGACATAGACCTCCCCTGTGTGTCTTACTCATAATCCCCACGCTGGACATGCAGTTTTTACTAAGTATTTATTTTAAAATAGAGCTAATGGCGAGCTGGATACAATCTAGAAACAGGATCTGTCGCTGTGTATCGGGAACAGGTTCATTAATTCAAGTATCGAACTGTATGATTGTGTATCAGCTGCGCCGCTTGTCTGAGTACCGTTAATAGACGCCATATTCATTATTTTAGTCTATCGTGAGTGACGTTTGAAACTTTCCATTTTGTTTTAATTTTTTTTTTTAAAGGTTGAGATGTAATTGAGCGGCCATGATGCGTAGCGTGTATTCTGGCCATAGACAAATCTCCTGTTTTTTATTCATTAATAATTAAAAATCTACTTTGCATCATTTTGAAAACTAGATACAACAATAACATAAAAACGGCATTAACCGCATATATTCACTCAAAATAGAATGACATGCAACTAGTAATTTTAAAAAGTCGTCTACGGTCACTTTTTATCTGTGCCGAAAATGCCTATCCATAATCTAAACTTTTTTTTATTCACCGCAAAACCAAGATTGGACGATCACGTTTTAAGTTTAACGTCACCGCATCACGACATGATATTCTGAATAGCTTCGTAAAATTTGCGTAGTAAGAAATATTAAACGTGTAAACGTATTTTAACCTAAAAATAACGAAGTAATTTGTGTACATGTAATATAATATATCACAGTAATATATATTTTTTATATACTTATTATAATTATTTTTATAATAAGTATATATTTTTAACAATATCCAAATTTAAAATTAAATATACAATTTTTATGCTTCGCTTTGAATTATTAATAACCTAACCAAAGAATGACCTACCATAAACATCACTACGATATATAAATGAACAAGTCTTAGTGATCAACGTTAGTATTAAACTATAAAACATAACACGTAAACTTGAAATATTAAAAAAAGGCGGAAATACCTAAAACGTTCATAGAATATTAATTACAAATCTGCGTCATTAAAGCTATGATATTGAAAAGATTTAAACAAAACAGAAATCAGATTATAGAAAATCTCACGCCATTCCAATTTCATCACTTTCTTTTTAAAACCAAATAATAAAGTAAGAAAAATAATTGCCGCGAAACACTTTGAGATCCATAGAGAAGCGGAAGAACCCACTAAACTTAGTACATTTTCAACCTTTATCTTAGATCAGCCGCTAGTTGTAATGGGCCGGTCCATTCACGAAAGTTTCATCTGATTTGGCGGCAACTGGCACCATAGCGGTCGTTGCTCCCACGGCAATTACTGCACAGTACACGCGGCCAAGGCTTACCAACTTTACTGCCAACTTATCTCCATTTATACTGGCTGGAAAGAATTTTGGCACACACCCCCGGGGAATGCCTAGATTTTATATGCGTAAAAAAGATTTAATATTGTATGTTACGTTTTTTGCAAAAAAAGTTTACAATGATAAAACAAGATGTTTAAAATAATAAGTACTAACTACTGTTGGCTGGAAAGGTTGGACACCATTAAAAAAATAAACAGCACTGAGTCCCAATATGTTCCAACTTAATCCAACAAAACATTAAAAACAGAATCTATTAAGTAACTCATTAACAATATTACCAGAAATTAAGATGTCACTAAAGAAGGAAGAACCTGGCCATGATAGATACAGCAAGTTTCCACTATTTTAATAATATTCGTAGAACACGGAATGTATAAGCGCGATTAAGCTTATTCTTAGTGAAACGATCTCACGAATATTACATCATACGGGACGCCATTTAATAACGCAACAGCAATTAATGTAGGCTACCGTTAAATTAGACCACGTCGCGACGTTTTATGAGACGCAATACAAGACATTTTATGATGTTTATAAAATATTCCCGCGTTTTTCAATAAACACGGTTACGTTATATCTCACCGCTCAATATGATAAAAGTATCATTTAGGCGTCATTGACATCGCGAGCTGTAATCTAAGCTATTTATCAAGTTATCAAATATTATCATCCAACGATAAATCAATTATTATCAATTGCTTTTCTTTAAATATCACTCACAAACTGCGGCGTATTCGCAATAATTTATCGCCGTTAAATTTTCATAAAAATAATATGTTGTCTCTGGTTGAATAACATTAGGGCATAATAATTATATTCATTTCAATTTCGAACATCTCATGAACACCTCCAGCATTATTTCAAACAAATATATTCATTCCTTCCTCAACATACTACGCATCTATATTACGGATGAACAAAGAATCTTTTAATGAATTGCATTAATCGTTTATCAACAAAATCACCGTGAAATAATTTTCCTTCTATTAATACGATTTTTTATAGATAACATATCCAATCGCATTCATTCTGTGTTGAGTCAATTTTGACCATTCACTGTGACTTGTATATTTTTCGTACGAGATTATTCGTTACAACTGTCCGCATTCGGAAAGTTCGAATTTTAAATAAACCCAACATTATAATAGAGACCTGCCATTTTTTTAAAGCCAATAATTACTGGACCTTTCGTCGAACGAACGGGGTTTTTATTCTTCTTATACGTAGATATTTATCTATTATTATTTTTTATTGTATATATGGATCCCTTACTTTATTTATCCTTAGTGGCACATATATTACCATTTAAACAGCGTGCAATAAAAAGTTTGGATATATCGAATGATGTAATAAAACAATGAACGGAACTGCGATAAGTAGTGTACGATAACCCATTTCCCCACATCTGCCGGCTCCTTTGTCCACAAATTACCCAACTTTTTCGATGCCTCGAGGAATAAACCGAGGTGTTATTGGGCTGCCTTTCCTTGAAGGCCCCCCTATCATTATCCCAGGTATGCGGGAATAATACATCCCAAAAAACACTCGAGTTCGGTGTGTGAAAGTATCTTTTTTTAATCGGATTGTCTATGGTAGATATTTGTTTATTTTTGTTCTTAGTATAGATTTTTAAAGCAACGGTTTTTTATGGGAAATTGCTGCTAAAAAATAACTAGATATATTTTTAACTAGAACAAAAAATTCATGCATGTGTCTTTTATACATTTATTTTAAAAAAGTGCGTACATCCGCAGAAATGTACGACAGGTCTATCTTTCATACCATCCACATTCAACTCCCTCCATAGATCCGTAACCATAACCGATTATGAAAATTATTATATAATGTAGCAAAAACTTTACGGAATGAGACATTAATCGCATCCTGTCATAATTTTAATGGCAGCACGCGAAACTGTACATTCGAAATTCAAACTCGTCTGACTATTAAGCGCTGCGGTCGGCCCCGCGGCGCCTGGACGGCAAAAACAGCAAAAAGGCCCAAGAAACGAACAAATTGCAACTCCTAATTACAGCAGGTAGGCGGCCACACAAAGCACGCTTTTTTTAGTAAAAAAAGTGCTAAGTTATTCAAAAACTGGTTCGTTACGACCATAAATATAGAGTCGACGTGCTCCATGCCCATGCCGTACGAGAAGAGTTTATTTATGGACTCCATCGTAATATCGTTGATAGAGGAAATCGGGATTTAATTTTTTTTTTAATTTTTAGCACAATGTCATAAATTCTTTACTTCATTCTAGTTGGGGTTACGTTGTTTCGTATGTAAGTATTAGAAATATAAAATAACTTTGCGTGGTTTGTGTCGTTTTACAAGAAATCGCTGTATCGATTATGTTAAGATTTAGTATGTGCATCGTTAAACTATGGGAAAGGGCACAGGTTACTTCAAACAGTTTAAATCAACTTCTATATATACATTAAATGGTCACCGACAAGAATAGAAAAAAAAAACAATACTTTTCTCCACTTGAACTTTCGAGGCGAACTTTTTTTTAAATTCGACGATCGCCTGTATGATTGCAGTAATTCGTTATTCAAAAAAAAAAGCGGCAGTTACCGTTACATAAACACACAATGTTGCCAGCGGATTTGAAATCGTAAAAGTGCGTGCAGTCATAATACGATATTAATTTCAAATCCTTTAATGCGAGCGCAATAATACAGCAATGATAAAAACTGAACGCCAAGCGATAAACGAAGACGGGCTATTAATTTGCACAATACTATAATTGTGATAGTATTAAAGCGTGGTGTCGGCACGATCAAAGGACTATCGGCGGTCGATGCGCGGCCGTCCCTTTTTGCCTTTATTTCGCGCCGCGTACGTCGACCTCGCGCGATTGCACTTGCATCAAAGGGCTCGATGCACATAATACCTGATTCGAGCGGATTAACTCGAGTGTTAGCGGCTTTGGTTAGCGACACGTGAACTATTGTTTTCTGTAGAACAGGATTATTTTGTCGTTATTGTCATTTTATATACTAACCTGTCACCATATTACCTACGTATTATGTATGGCGCCTAAATTTGAAATGGATGCAATTACCGAAAAACTAACTGATATGCCCATAATAAATGAGTTAATACTTGCAACTCGGGCTATTTTATTTATATTCTTTAAGACTACTGGGCTACTAATGAATGTCAAAAATTTAAAAACTTTCAATAAATAACATGAGAATTATTTTTATATTCTGCATATGCGAGCATAGTCTATTGGTAGTCTGTGACAGCGTGTAAAGTATAAAGCAACCGGTATAAATGACATCAATGTCAAATTACTTGTTAACAGCGTGTAAATGAGCCGTGCGGACCTCTCGTCTACATAATAGGGACAGCCTAAGCAGTGCCGGCTGGCGGGGGTCGAGGAATGTTGCCCAATTACGACAGATATCCGCCTGGACCGCTTGGGAAGCTCAAATGGGAAGGAAATTTGAATAGAACCGAACGTTTGAAACTTGAACCAATACATCAAATAGATGTCGCTATATTCGCTACATGTGACTAAAATGTGAAACACCTGGGCCGTTTATAAATTGTTATTATTGTGTTCTTAAATTTTTTTTTCGATACAATTATTAGCAGACAGTTAAATTCATATTGGTAGGGAAATTGGTTGCCTAATAGTCCATGAACTTAGCAATGTTAATATGTATTGAGTTTTACTAGATGTAAATACAATATGTCGTTTAACAAAAACCTTTGATGTATACAATTATAATTCAATTAAATGCAGTATAAATTGTAACGAGTCATTATTAAACTGGCACCGGCAATATTTTAGATTCTTCTTCTGTCTATGCGACGGACATAATGAAAATTCATGTTCGACGAGCCGCCAATAAAAAGCGCAGAGATCGAATCGGCTGTACGAGTGCTACAAGCATTAAACACTGAAAAAATCGATCGTATTAACTCTTATTTAATTCAACTCGGTGCCTTATAAGTGTCTCATTGCGGTCGCTGTATCGTATAAACAAGGTAAGCGCGCTCGAAAAAATGCGAGCATTACGCGTCCGACACGAGCATTAACGAATTAAAACGAATGTTAACGAATTCACACGAATCTTAACGAACTCACACGAACGTACACGATTTTTATGTTGCCAGTGATTAGCCAATAAACTCCTTTTTGTACATTTGAATAAATGCATTAATAATAAAATCCGTGGTAGAATTGATTAATATGTATTATTTTTGTATATAAATATGTATTATTTTTATTTTTACTGTACATAAATATGTATTATTTTTATCTTTACTGCTTTTACTTTTTAATATGAGTACATATTAAATTTGTTCTGTATTCGCTTTTCGCAGTCCAGTTCTGTTCAAAAACCTTATTAAAAAATTAACAGTCATTATTTTAGAAAATTCGTTACGCAAATTTAATTGGCTTAAATATTTGACAAGTGTACTAACCGCCTCTTTGATCGAGTGGGTGCAAGCACGACTGTCGATCGGGTGGTCCTGAATTGAAATCCCGGGTTGTGTACTATTGGATTTTTCTATTTTAGAATATTTCCTAGTGACTCGGAGTCTGGATGTGTGCCTCACCACGTATTCCATTGTGGAACTTAAACGTAACTGGTGAAACGTGCGAGTATACTACATTCCTCCGTCTACCCCTTCGGGGTCTACAGGCGTGAAGTTACGTTTTCTTACCCAATAGTTTAATGAAAAAAAGAATTAAATTAATGTCTTATTATTCTGAATGCATTAACGAACAATTTATTGTTATAGTATTTATTATTAAACCGGTGTTTCCTTGTGATGAGCGAATGGTTATCGAGACCGGAAGTTCATAAAACTCGAGTAGTGCTGTTAACAAGCTTAAGCACTTATTAAAATAGCGAAAGTCGATAATTGCACTTCATAAAGGTAGATATATTGTTACAGTTTTACTCATAAATATATCGCATGAACGACTCAAGAACAATACAAGTAGCAATGGTATGTAAAGAAAAATAAATTAATTCAGTTGTATCAACAATATGTACACGAAATTCTTAGGTAAAAATGTAATTAATTATTTATTAGCTTTTTATAGTGGCAACATTGTAACAGGAGATGCATTGGTCATTTAACGGGCTTATCTTTAATAGCAAAAACCCTTATTACGGTGAGACGTTCAGGGAAACATTATCCATATATAATTTCATTTTACTGATATTATTTTTTATTCGCATCTCTTGAGCACTTATTCATAATTTTGTGAGATGACCTGAGATGACCTAACAACTTAAATGGATTTATGATTAAAATAAAGATTCATTATGGCTTGATGAGGTGTATAAGTTTATGATTCGATACAATATGGTACTATAAAGCAGTGATGTTCCCGTATCGTGAGTGCCCCGTCCGTGGAACAGAGCGCGGCGCCGGCCGCTGCCGACACACAAAATGTTTTATCCCCCGCCAGCGGTGGCCCGTACACTTGTCAATTACACCGCAAGCTCATGTCGGCATCCCGCTGCATCAATGGTCACCATTTATTCTCGCTCAGCATTCGAATAAATTGCCATTTAAATGTTCTCAACCGCTTTTTGGCGGGCGCCGGCAGTCGCGCCCACTGCATATGTTTTCCACATTACGTACTGGTGGTCTTCTATAGTAATTTTCAGACATTCGCGTCGTGTGGGCAGTGTGATTTATTAGTTTTCATTTTCAAGCTAATCTTTGAGTTAAGGATGGTACGACAGTGGATTCTACATAGTTGTTTCTGTGGATTATGTTTCTTTATATTAAAGTCACCATAGTATAAGAAATTAAAAAATAACCATAACACCTTTGCTGAAAAACTGCTTTTGGATAGCAGATTAAAAATATCCTGAAAATTAATACCATTTTGTCCCACGACGCGGTAAATCATTGATAACATATACAGATTCGTCCAACGTCTAAGAACCGACTCTCCCGGTGTCCGAGGCTTTCTTATCTCACGAGATAACCACACAATTAGATTGGAAAGTAAAAGAAACTTCATTACGGCCGAAGCGGTCGTGATTTAAAAGGAACATAATCGTACGGAATGCGCCGACGGAGATGCTATCTGCTCGCAATGTACGAGAGATCGTTCTGCGGACTGGAGCGAATTTTCCACATGCAGATAACATTGGTATCTCAGTGTCGAACTTTTTCATATTTTAAATTTCAGATTTATGCTTATTTATCGACAAGTTTGGTGTTTATCTTGATTCTTGTAAAAAAGTTTATATTAAATGAGGAAATTTATAAGTACAGGTGACACTAGTAGGACTTCCGTTCGTTTATTTGAAATATTTGAGTAAATGGGATGCCACCTAATTTTATACGAGCTACACTCGTACTATCTGGCACTACAGCGACTTCGCGATTATTCGTCATAGAAATTATTATTTTATTCGCTTCCGGTCTTTACCGTGCCGGCGCTTTACTAATTCATGTACTGAATATTTTATTTGTAAAAAACGAATGTATTTTAAACATAGACAAGTTGTAGTAGAGGCGGGTGTCTTTTATACACAGACAACTTATAGTAAAGGGCCCTACATTTTCAGTGCTTAAAACATTTTAATGATGAGATAAACGGAGAAATTAATTATTGCATCAAAATTTTCGCACGTTCATGTCAAGTGGTTTTCTAATAAATGGCTCAAACAATTTCGCAAAGCTAAGTACACACTTGGCTAAGAGTTGTTGGTTTAAACATTGCGAATATCGTGCAAATTTCGATTTACAATTTTGTTAACATAGGCAAACGGCCAATGTTTATACAGCCTTGTGAAACGGCCAGTCGGCGGCCGCGCTCGACCTACCTACGCAATGGACGTAGATTTACGTTACTCAGAAGGTATGGATGTTTTGAAATAAGTGACCGTGTACCTCTTTAGGACTTTCACCACTTGTTATAATAACTAAACTATACATAAACGTATTTATTACTACTATTTAATGTTCGAAATGGAAGGAAATGTAAATGAAGAAATATGAGTGATCAATGTGGAAGTGTGATGCTTAACCTGACAAAGATGGTGATGGTCCACGTAATGGTAGGGAATATACGCTGGCACGTGGTGCTCTTTGTCTACCCCATAAGAGACCGGGCGTAATAATGCAATTATAAATTGAATTTCACTCTGCGGAGCTTTCCTTAATTTTGTCATGCGTTTACAGCTACCATAACCACTGTGTCTCTAAAGGTGTGTGTACACTAGCTAAGAGCTTACGTAAATGACAACAGGTATGTTTACAACAAGTGCACGCTGGCGTGAAGGTGCCCCAGATGCCGTTATCAGCTGATAGCAGCTGGCGCCAGGGACGCGTTGGGAGCTTACCAACTTTTGCGTTGTAAAATTCTTATATCTATGATTATTTGTTATAAGTACGTCTATAGACATTTATATTTGATTATTTACAGTTTAATATTTATATTTGATTATTTTTATGTTATTATTATGTCGTTATGGCAGGTCGTTTACGGGGTAGACAGAGAGCACCAAGTACCAAATACCTTTATCCTTCAGACCTGAGCTACATTCATCACTGTTTTCACATACGCACACCAGTTTCGCAAATTGCAAATGCTCACATCAGCCAATATCTGATCTATCTGTGAACAACTTAAGTTAATTAAATGATCCTAGTAACAAAAACATTAAGCTCCATTGAATCGTACACAGTATACATGATTCTGAGATGACAAATATTGCCCCAAGCGCAGTGTGACGAGAGTGTGTGACAAGGAAGTGTGATGGGGCAGGAATCTGTGTCACACAAACACAGCAGCGACTAAGTAGCGAGATAGCTTCTGTGTTGTTCGAGATTAGTGTGATAAATATTGTATATATTTGTTGAACAATGTCGACTAGATCTGTCTGTCTACTTAACATTCTTTTTCATGTTATTATAGAATGAATGTAGAAAACGCGAAATAAGTCTGCCAGGACCATAGCAGGTGGGAATCTATGAGTTCTGTCTATCCCTATTACCCTATGGGAAGTAGGCGTGGCTTTGTATATATAATGACGAGGGCGTGGAGATTGTATCAAGAAAGTGACAGAATCAATTGAGATATTTGACACACGGTGCTTAATTTTCAATTTTTTAAATATTTCTATATACATTTATTGTACGTTTCTACCTAAAAACGTAACATCACACCTGTAATCCCCGAAGGTGCAAGCGAAGAAATGTAGTACACCCCCATGTTTCACCAGTGACGTCTAAGTCCGACAACGGAATAGGTGGTGAGCCTATTGGCATACACCGGGCACACATCCAGTCTCCGAGTCACTATTACAATTTCTAAATTAGAAAAACCCCATAGTACCCGACCCGGAATTTGAACCCAGGACCTCCCGATCGGCAGTTACGCTTGCAACCACTCGACCAACAAGGCAGTCTAAGTACATACGTCAAATCAGTTTTCTAACATGATTGTAAGTTGGGATATCTCGAACACGGCCAGATGGTTCCAAATGATGCAGAGCTTCTGCTATGTCAATCACATAGCTGATAAATTGTCCCAAGATTTTAGCGATGTCCAAGTATTACTGTTATTATTTAAAAATATTGGCTCTCGTCTGCTTGAATCTCTTAATAGAAATAAATATTTCAAGAAATTGTTTCATGGTAATGGAGTGTATACATCTCTGATGCAGTAGGTACTCGCTCATGCGAAAGAGACTTCGCTGAGATATGCTCGGGAAACGTTGCTGGGGTTAAATGAACCGTGTTTTTACTGCTACACGGGACTAGGGAAATGGGAAGGGTAGGTTCTGTTCGGTACTCCTCCAATCAACATACTGAGGGGTCTAAGTTGCAAGTGTAGTGTATAAAGAAAAAATATATAATGACATATGTTTGTCCTTTAATGGATTGAGAACTAAATTTGTGATGTAAGTTATTATGATTCAATATACATATATCACGCAACTATAAAACGTCATTCGCAAACCAAATATCTGACCTAAACATGTATTGTATGGTAATTATATTACGAGAAATCTCCTTCAATATTACAATAGACAATGTATTATCACCTCTGTAAGGATATAAATTTCGTATCTTGGTAGTACTATTTACCCCGTTAGAAACCTGGCGTGACTTTATAATAATACAGTACAATTGTGGACATTTTTTATAAACGTAACGTAACATCAAACGTAACATCACGCCTGTAATCCCCGAAAGGGTAGACAGAGGAGTGTAGTACACTCCCACGTTTCATAAACGTCCCATTTATAAACGTTGATTAAAAAGAAATTCATATATCTATATAACAAACCGATAAGGAAAAATATATTATTTAATGAATATACCATTTTAACTTTTTCAAAAGCTGCTACCAGTGCGATATGCTTTAAGGTACATATGTACTCGAAGTATAAGCCAACGGATCCACTGACGTGTAAACGCGCGAACGCTGTTGACGGAACAATTCACGCGATTTATGACGTGCTAAGTGGTGTACGGAGACGCTTTGTCGGCGGCGCGCACTTGGACCGCTTGGAAATGTTTATTTTACATAACATATGAGCGATTACACGCGCCTGTGAAATGTTTTCTTGTATAAATAGATGTATTGAATGTATTTTTCTGTTAAAAACGCCATGAAAGAAATTTAAAAAGCTAGTCCTCTGAGCACGTTTTACATTCTCGTGAATCCAAAATGTTAATATCATCATTGTTTCATCTACCTACCGCTTCGGGGGTTACAGGCGTGAAGATATGTATAATTGTTTCTTTTTACACTCAGTACCACTCTCATATCACTATTATTATTCTCATTATCTTCTTATCAATCCTTTCACCATCCTATTCGTGAATTTAATTTTGCTCTTTAAATTAAAATGGTTAACGTTATAGTGTGCTACGCTTGCCAATAGTGGGTTCGTAGATATCACGTTTTAAAGAATAGTATTGAGAACTCTTTATATGTGTAGATTTCCTCATAACACTTTCCTTCACCATAATAGGAATGTTTATACTGAAGAATCCAAATAAATAGTAACGACAAAGTCCAAATATTCGAATCCCAAATCTTAATCCGGAAAGCATGGAATTTTAAACCTTCAGACTATTAGAAATATTATTAACGTTGTTTAACGTCGTACTTCCTTCTGCAAGTAATTTGAAGTCACTCGTAATTAGACCGGTTGTGTTAACAATTATAACACACTCACACAATCATCATCTACATATAGTCTATTTTAATCAAAACACCAACTCTATTTTGGCATAAATAAATCACTCTCGCCATCATTTACGCAACTGGTATATTCTTAATTAAAGCCACAAAACAGAATTGATGATAACTCGTCAGATTCAAATGGAAAGAAAAAAACGCTATAAACGCATTAAATCAAAAGATTTAAGTAACACGAATCGAGGAAATGAGTATTATCTCATCTGATGAGAATAAAGAGCGGAGCTGACCCAGCCGGCCGTGGCCAATTCATAATCGGAAACTCTCGACCGTTTCTACACAACTCCTTACCGTCCATGTACACCTTATTACTAAAGTCATAAAGTTCAAATTCACATAAAATTGCTCTCTAAACTTAGTTGAAACAAGAATACGATCAACTGATAGTCGTTTCTGTCTAATATACACCTGCAGCCACTCAACCTTTATCACAATGGAATAAAGAACAATTTTCCTTATGACGGCGTTCTAGAAAAATCGATTCGTGAAGGCCCAAGATGATCATAGTATGATTGGCTCTGTTGGAGCGATGCGTGTTAATTCTTAATAATGGCGGCAACGGGTACAGATATTGCTACAGATAACGAATTGTAAGGGCAATAACCTCGCGATATATTGATGTTCCTAATTAATCTTAGTTAAAGCTGATAAAGGAATTTTAATCGACTTCCTCATATACATTCCTCTGTGGTTAAATGGACTTAATGCTTACCTACTTATTTTGTTGCTTTTCAATCCGTTAATAATTTTAGGGAGGTCGCACACGGCGACATTTTGCATGTAAACATGTTACAGTTACATATATATAAAATATTTAAACATTTAAATAATACCTAGTTGTTTTAAAATTATTTTACAAAAAATGGGATGTGAAAATGAGATAATTATATAGATTATTATTTTTACAAATTTAAATCCATGTACTGTGGAAAGCGTTTACAGGTTTATAGATCTGAATTAATAGTGTGTTTAATATGCGCTCTTTATCCTGCCAAGATGGCGGTCATTTTATATTTCATAGACTAGTTGATTTATTTAAAAAGATATTCGACATGTTAATTAATATTGACAATAAATTTGTAGAGTATTAGCAAGTATAAAAATTGATTATATACTAATATATATTCTAAATTTATTCATTAAATGTCTATGTATTTTAAGCGAGACGTTTATCTTCACCAGCATTTTCATTAGAACTTAACACTTTATGAACATCATATATTGATCTGTCAGGCATTATATTTCTATTATGGTTCAATCGAGTCCTCATTTTCAGCTGCAACCGAAACCAGAACCACATCGACACCTCTTCTAATTTCTAGAAAACTAATGTTACTAGATATTTATTTATTTGGATATTAAATTCTATTCTATATACGCCCGTGTGTAAATGTATATGTGAGACTGATCACTAGAGCTCTCCGCACTTGATTAGTCCAACGCGGGGCTATAAAGACTACTATAAATATAGCGCTGGTGAACGCAAGGCTCCAATTAAACCTATGTTCAGCTTTATGGACTGTCGAAAATAGAATCCACTTCCAGAGCACAACGAATATTGGTTTAAGGAACTTGTTTTTATGATATCATCACCGGATGCTCTACGGGATCAGCAGTGAGTGTGCTTGACACTGACAGTATGAATGTAAACAATGACTGTTGAATTTCATATGTCTACCTTATTTCTAACAGATATTATATTACCGAACATACATCTCAACTTTCTGCACTTCTTCTCTATCTTTTTCCTTCTCTGTCTCTCTTATATTTATTTAACTATGCCAATCGCACACTGCCTATGACCGTGTAATATTCTTTAAAAATGTACAAAAACTACATATTAATCTGTAGATATCTCAAAACAACTCACAGAAAGTGAGGAGAATGTACATTTGACATTTAAATTCATTTATAAAGTACTTTATTTTTAGGAAAACATGATTCGCCTCGTAAATTGCCGGTCGTAATGTAATTTTAATGTTATGTTAATTGCATCTTAACGCGGCTATTAAACAGCCATTACGAAATATTCCCATAAGGTTTTACTCATGTTAGGCGGTTTAAAGAACGGTTGAAATGTATAAAATTCAAAGTAACGTATTTTTTTTGGGAAGAGAGCAGTAAATGAGCGGGCAGTAGTCATAACATGCCACTGCATAGACATCTGCTGCCGTCCCCGAATAGGATTGTAGAAATAGGACTATTGGTGGCAGTAAATATAAGTTAATAAGATTGTTAGACAGTTTTAAATAGGGCATGTATAATCAGTCGCATCAACAGGCCAGTCGCATGTAAAGATTGAATAAAAAAACACATTACCTATACTAGGTGTATAGTCAAGTACAATTATATATCAAATACATGTAATATACAATGTTTACTTTTTTTAAACAAATTTCGATAATCCAGCAAAGGTGATGAACATTAGCGTATGTAAGGAATCCAGGGCGAGTGGCACGCCGGCAGTTTTAATTAACTCATAACTCTGGCAACCCTAATTGCGGCGCGGAGATCAAAGGGCCCGTCGATAAACACACAGAGCCAGCGTCTTGATAAAAAGCACCTCTCGAATTACCCGACTCAGTTTATTTTGTTAGTGCTATAGACCAGATATAGAACTACAAGAACTGTCATCAGCAAAAATTTATATATATAATATCATTTTTTTGTAGTATGTTTTATATGTGCTATAATTCTTAACTCTTATAGTACGAAGTTTATTTTAAGCAGGAAGATACAAATATAAAATGTTAGTTGTATAGATTAACGGGTGAATATAGCTTAACTATTTCTACTCTTTACAAATAATTATTATTGCTATAATTTTTAATTCTCGTTTTATAATGTTCGTTTAAAATAAATGATTATTTCATAAATAAAAAAAAAAATTCACTCCGACGATACAAGCAATTAAAGATACCTTATTAAGAGCTAATGTGTTCTTAATGATGTGTTCTTAATGATTATAAAAGTAAATTTTTGTAATAAAATAACTTCTTATAAGCTATGAACAACTATTCCTACTTTATATTGTATAATATAACTTATTTAAAAATGTTCTTACGGAAAGTATTCTGAACTTAGAATGCTGGATATGACATTTCTATTATTTTGACTCTGTGCTTTCTACGTGCCCGCGTTACGCGAATTGGGAAGCAGAGTAGTTAACAGTTTATCGTAAAACCAATATCTCGGTTTAAGGTTAAATATGTACTTATTTTTGTTCAGCTTTTATGTTTAGGTATTTTTAATGTTTTAATCAAATTACTTGTAACCATAACACACCTGCCTTTTTATTTTTGCCTCCTTAAAGATATTCCGCCGCCATTTTGAACTTCTAATAAATAAATATAGGACCAGTTTAACTTTATCTGACAATCTTGCATTAACACCTTTTAGTACTTATTGAGTTTTTTTAAAATTTATAACACACCTTAGGCGTAATTACTTTCAGTCATTAATATTACATGTTTTAACATTAATTTGTTTGAAATTTCCACAATACGTATTATTTTATAATTACCTGCATGTTTTTATAATTGTTATTAATTCAGTACTTGGAATGATATGAACTGAATATGTTTGATTTTTCTCGAACTACAGAATTCTAATACACATATGAACGGAAATCGCAATATGCTACAATGACTGTACAAGATTGATTCTAATTTAGCAAATGAATCATCGCCCTTATCTCGCAGTTATCTGCGTTGCACATCTTGGCGGGAACATCAAAGGAAACGATAGCGTGTTGCTGTAGATGTGATCAAAGAGCCGCTTCTGAGATCTGTATTAATTCAGCTCATGAGACTAATAAGAAATTGAGTCCAAGTAATCTTCAGCAATGGAGCGTGTATGATTGTGAGAAATATTTAATGCCCATGGTACATGCTATTACACAATTTGTATCCAGAAATCTGCGTAACTAATAATTCCTATTCACAAATAACCTTAAAAGGCAGCGCTTCGTTTTTGTTTATAATAAAAATAATAATTATATTTTTAATTTGGACACAGTAATATACACAAAGAGAAAACATGTTTAATCATATAGTATACAAAAAAAAACATGATATTTCAATTTATCTGCGCTCCAGTTCCGAGCTATCCCAGTTAAGAATATAACTGCATCATTCATTTTCACATTCCAACTCATATTTTGTTGTCACGCGTGCAATCAAAATTCAGTTTATACTTTTCATTAAAGGTACATGCTAACTAACAAGACAAAACGAGTGGATATTTCAATTTATCTCCGACCCAATTCTATTCCATCACAGTTAAAAATGTAACCCCATCATTCATTTTCATATTCTTGTTTTCAGGCATAATCAAAATATAATTAATATTTTTTATTATATATTCAAGAAAATAAAACAAAATAAAAAAGTGATATTTCAATTTATCCGTGCCCCAATTCCAATGTATTTCAGTTATAACAAATCCACGATCTTGTCACTAAGTTCACAACACGCAGCCTATTTATTTTCTTAATGATCTGTGCGCGCGCGTCGCAAGTCTTCATTTCCCGCCGAGCGAGCGAGCCGCGACATCAAAGCTGGCGACTGCGCCACTCGCTCGGCTATTTTCGGCTCACGTCGGTAATTAATTTTTTGTCCCCTCGCGTCTGCCTTTGTTGTGCACTCGTCAAAGCTGTCGCAGTCCCCCACCTATCTGTTTCATCAAATAAAGACAAGTTATATATAAATTGTTGAAAATTATTAATGCAAATTGCTAAATATGAAGTATAGTTTCTCTTAGCCAAATAGGTCAGTTACTGTCTGATGCGAGTTAGAAGTTTATGATATCGGCGTGCCTGTGTAAAGAGAGTTATGAATGTATGTAGAAAGATAAAGCAAAGAAAAAGTGGCAAAAGATTTCTTATTGTCTGTCATATTAATATTATCAAATGAAAGCGTAAATAATTCTAAACAAATATTTAGCCGTTACAGTGTACAATACCGAACAGGATATTTACGTTGTGCGAAGAAACATTAACAAGTACATTGAGCTAAAAATAAATCTCCACGACGCTTTTACGTTTTCACCAGTCAGCGCTTAAATATCAAATGTTTATCCGAGCAAATAAATAATACAGCTAAGTACCGAGAATCGGGTAACGAAGTGGATTACCTAAACTAAACACTCTTAAGTGCCAGACAACGCAGCACCATTCGATTTTGAACTGTACTAATGTCACATAAAGTAGCTTTTACAATGTTGTTAGATAATAGTGGATTTGTATCAATAGAATCCCTTGTATGTGACCCAGAGACATCTAAAAAGGAGAGCGCTTGGGCAAATGTTTGTTAAGATCAAGCTCTTATAAAGTATAGATTCTCTGTCATGTTTTGATAATTTTTAAGTATCAGAAGCTCAGGAGACTATTTCGAATTAGTGTGATAATTGTATGATTTTGTCACGTCATAATTATATTTTTCATTATGTAATCTTAATATTGATTAATGGCGTTATAAAAAATAATATGAGTAATTTAGGACATTAAAATGAATATACATTTTTTATACTAAAATGAAAATTTGTATTTGAACTATTTAATGTTGTACTTCATACATTCAAAATAATGAATGATCTGAGTAACATCGCCTTAACTAAAACATTTTAAGTGGTGCCGCCATCCTAAACGTTTTCCGAAGGCAAACTCGCCGTGTTTGCTGGCAATTGTTGGCTCAAAACGAAACCTTTTTCTACAAGAAATAGAAAAAAAAAATAAACGCTAAGTTCCAGTGCAACACACCGTTCTCTAATAGGATTGTGTAGGCTTTGTTATATTTAAAAGTGTTTGGTATATTGTCTAATCCCAAACCTTTTTTAACTGTCGAGATGTTTTTTTTAATCTGTACATTTTGATTCACTATTCACAATGGTTGAGTACGTCTTTATAAAAATGTTCGAATAAATAAACCATTGAGGCACAACAACAAAAAATATATTTTGATCTTAAAAAATGCTTCTAAAGGTTTGTTGTGTATCTCAGTAGTTTGACAGACTTTTTTTTATCCGAATGCGAATATAAACACACTGGAATTATTGATAACACTTCTATAAACCCTTCGTTTGCAATCATTGACAATATGATACCATACATGAGATGATACCAAATACGAGCCAGAGATAATAAATATCGTGACATAAAGATTAAATTAACAAACACATTCCTCGCTACGCATGCTCGCACATCCCTGGTGGAAACGCTCCCTAAGTGCAACCCTGACGGTGATAAAAGGCACATTACTTTATTAATTAAGTATTAAATGTATATATAAAAAGGCACATAACTTAGTATTATATGTATATAACGCTAAGTCATGTGCCTTTTTAAAATTAAAAAATTGATTACTGTAACGCTGAAAGAAAATATTGTATGGATATCTGCACCATAGAGCTATTTATAATGTTGTCTAAGGCGTATGACATCCAACACACACTTGACCAGCGTGGGAAACAATAGCTGTAAACCTTATCATTCTGAGAGCAGATCCGTATCCAACAGTAGAACGATAACAGGGTCGATGATGATGCATAACGACTTAAATTTCTTGAAATCTGCCCACAATAGCGACTCCCAAATGCCATTATAGGCTGTTGCTTAACAAGCGCGAAATCGGTAAGATACCCAATTGCTCCCTAAGGATAACCGTTCCTTGGAATAATACTTTTTGTAGCTACCAACAGTAATGTATACCGTGTATTTGTACCTTTCTACAACAATTGAACAGCGAGCAATGAAGACGTGGTGACACCCAATATTGTATTGGTGTAGTATTTATTCAAAGAAATGTTCAGTATTGGAACGATAATAGTTGTTAATAATGATGAAAATGGCTGTGATCATAAAATAAATAATGCTGATGAAAATGGCGGAGTAAATACCTCCGAATATCGTAAATTTCAGTGATTGACTTACAGTTTTGTCTCATATTATCAATAACTTTAAACGTGTATAACAGCACACCTATATTATCCCAAGGACATAGGCAGAGGGGTATAGTACTCCCACGTTTACTTACCTACTCCCATTTATTAATAAGCTATCAAGTAATGAATTATTTTAATGTGCATATTTCAATCTCCAAATTATTTTCAATACATTAATCCTGAATGGTAAATCAGTACAATCATATTGTGACATAAAAAAAAATCCGCACATAATACCAATGCTAATTAATATTCGACCAGCGCTTCTTAATTAACAATCGGCTAAAGAAACTGGCCTCATACATATAAATGGAGAAATTGAAACGTAAGAACAAAATTAATTAATATGTTCCACATGTTACCTACTGTTTTATTTGTTCTGTGCCTTTTAATACGAGTGTAAATAAGTTATATGTGTAACGTATGCGGTGTCTTTTATTTGTTAAATATTAATTTATCTGCTAATTTATTATAAATACCATTGGTTGATCGTTTTTAATAATAATTTATAATTATCCAGTATTAATTCTTGCGTATAATTGAAGTTAATATAAGGAAAGGACAAGACAAGTCTGTGAACTGCAGGACTAGTTTTAAACTTTGTTACAGTTTACCTTTTTTGGCATAGTATTTCTTATTTGGACCAGAGAAAAAGGAATAGACGAGCAGCACGTTTTGGACATGGAGCGTACCTTATTTACGTAGATGAATGCCGTCATTCAAAAGAAGCGTTAGCTCTCGATTCTTTTTAAAGCAAGTCCGCGACATCCGTCGGACCGCAAAAACTTAGTTCTCGCGACCTTGCCTTTGTCCCCAATGGCAGTCATTCGCGCTGTTTTTGTTGAACGTTGGCCTCAACAGCGCGGGAGCGCTACTTTGTTAGGTTTTCATCCTTATACTTATCAAAACAAGTAATTTGTTCCATTTATACTATAATTTTTATATTTTACAGTCATTGAACTAATGAACGTTTCATAGATGGTATAGAAAAATTACGTCGCCATAGAGAGGAAATGAATTTATAATTGTCGAACCCAATTAAATCTAAAATAACACAGTATAAAGATAAAACATAATGTTATAATGATACTTTAAATTTTTTATACTTTTCATAGCTTGTGCTATAAATTTTATAATTTGTATTATTTTATGTTTTATAACCCTCATTTGTACTAAAATTTATGTGCGAATATAACATATATTTTGTTTTATTTTCAGATGTCATCATTCTCCGAGTTGCTTTCGAGCGGCTGTTCAGTCCACGCGCGTTTCCTGCTCTGCTCGGCCTTCGCCCCACTGTGCTCTGAGCAGGTGTCGGGTTCCGTGAGCGCATGCCGAGCGCTATGCGAGAAGGTCGTCGAAGACTGTAAGGAGCAACTCAAGCAGCTGTCGCCTACCGTGATGCTGGACTGCGCTGCGTTTCCTTTAAGACCGAACAAGCGGTTGTGTATGCGACCTCCCAACGCCAGTGAGCTGGAACCTGAACCTCCACCGCCTCCTCGCTGGCCGTTTCATGAGCACGAGTTACGGGAACATGGTTGCCCACCAGCCTTCACTAGAGCTCCCGCCGGCGAATGTTGGCCTGCTTGTGGGCAGCATGCCAGGTACTCTCAGACCGACAAGAGAGTAGCCGAAATTTGGATGAGTACGCTCGCCTGGTTCTCCCTGCTGTCGACATCCTTCGCGTTGTTGACTTTCTGTGCGGAACCATCCAGATATCGATACCCAGAAAGACCCGTGGTTTGGATGGCGGCTTGTCACGCGATTGTGGCTCTCTCGTACGTGACGCGCGGCTGGCTGGGCGCTAAAGTCGTGTCCTGCGCCGGCCCCACGCTGGCGGTGGATGGACTGGCGTCGCCCGCATGCGTCGCCTTCTTTTCCTTGACCTACTACTTCACGTTAGCAGCCGATGCTTGGTTCGCTAACGCATGCGTGGCGTGGTACTTGACCGCTGCTAGCGAGTGGTCGACTGAAGCTTTGGAACGGGCGGCTGCGTACCTACACGCCGTGGCGTGGGGTTGGGCGGGCGCGTGGACGGCTGCAGCCTTGGCGCTGCGGAGAGTGACAGCAGATGAACTAACTGGAACGTGTGGAATATCAGATGCAGCGGCCGCCGCGCTGATCGGTGTACCGCGAGGGGCTCTGCTAGTTACATCTATAGCTCTCGCTATAGGAGCTTGTCCCGGAATAATGAGGGTGCGTCGAGCGCTAGACTCGAGGGGCGCGAGGAGAGTGGGGAGACTGGCGGCGCGGGCGGCTGCAGGGGGACTTCTCTATTTAGTATTAGCTGCGTTCGCGAGCGGCGCGAGAGTGCTGGAGGCGCGCAGGCGGGAGGCGCAGAGCAACGCAGCGCTGCTGGCGGCGCTAGCCGTGGAGAGCGTGGCGAGCGCGGAGAGCGCGGCGGGATCCAGCAGCGTGTCGGTGTGCTTGTGGGTGTCGTGCGGCGTGGCGGCGGGCGCGTGGGCGTGGTCGCGCAAGTCGGCGGCGGTGTGGCGCGCGGCGCTGTGTCCGCCGCGCAAGGCGCCGTGCTGCGCGCCGCCGCTGCTGCGCTCGCACCACCCTTACTACAAGCGCCCGCTGCACGTGTCGCGAGTGTAGCGTCTCTATGAACCGTCTCAAAGACTAGTGTGAACTATTAGTGAGTAGGACTCGTGTGCCTCATCTGCCTTCTGTGAAGGCGCTCTCGATATTTGTACAAAGTGCTTGTAAATATTGTAAATTAACAATTACATATAATGTTGGTTTTTTATACAACTTGCCGTTTTATTGCCTATCAACCCTGAAAACAAAAGTCTTCAACCACATTCATAACAAGAAGTTCGTAATCACTTACGAAAAGATTCTCCAATTTTATGACTGAGTATAAACACTTTTTCCCCATTTTCTTACTTGGTTGTAAATTCGGTTGTTTTAAATCTTTGTTAGGTATATTTCATTGCACACTTTGTATAATCGTAACTTATATATATAAATAAAAGTAACAGGGATCGTCCAAAGCACGCGCATCACGCAAAAGAAAATGCAAAAATTAGATACATTTCGATTAAATTTTTTTAGATTCCCTTTTTAGATTCTCGGTCCTGATCTTTAAAAAAGGATTAGTATAAATTATGTGTATATATTAGTATTAATTCAATGTAGTTTTAAGAAACTATAATTTTCTAAAGTTTTATGATTAGCTAAGCATCTATAGTTCTTTTCTTTTTATATTTTTAATACCTTATTTTCTTGTCTGTTCATAAAATATATTGTAAATAACGACAACATCGACGAAGTCGTGGACATCGGTTAGATAAAGTAATTAGAAAAAAATTGAAAATATTGTTATAAGGATTATCGCCTCTAATAATATAATGCCATTATTACCACAAAAATAACATACAACTGCAAATAAGGTTAAATAATAAATCACCAGTGCTTGCTAACATCATTTTATTATCAACTTTTAAACATTATAATCATACGGATATTTAAGTATATACTCTCTATACAAAAAACAAAAACAAGTTGCATTTTGTTAAATTACATAATTTACACTCTTGACAGCCCTTTCATTACATAACCCTGAGAAAATTTAGTTTTATACATTAAATTATTAACATATGTCGGAGATGGTCATTAGTATGGACATTAAACGTATCGGAGATAGTCAATAGTACGGACATTGAATGTCAATACTAATGACTATGTTCGACATACATATATTATATTAAAACTATACATATCATACAAAATGACACTAGCGTGTTTTTTCAATAGGAATTAACTCTGTGATCTTGTAAAAAACTCGTCTTATTATTTCCCAACCACCGTGGTATTTAAATGATTATAAATAATCAAATTTATTGTTAATTTTGAAAAAACATTGGCTTCTCACCATTAATAGGTATTTTATGTGTAATACTCCAAACGTTATATCAAAAATCAGATTTATACCACGAAAAAAATGTTTTCTTAAGAATTTACATACAGTAACACATTAAAGATTATTACATGTAAAACATATTTTATGACACTATATTTATATTTAACATTATCATGAAATATCTAGGTAGTTAATTTAAAAAGAAACAATATAAAGGAATTCAATAAAAACAAAGTAAAACGGAATAAAGTTCTGATTTTACAGGAAATTATCAAAACATTGCATTTCTAGATGTGTATAAATTAAAAGGGATATGTATCAAAATTTTTTTTAGATGACAGAAAGTTATAGAAAGATGCTTATTATACAATATAATTGTTAATGAAGTTTGAAGACTTTATAATTGATTTCATAATGACTGAATGTTTCCGGTCAGTCTTCTGATATGTTTTACGGATAAGGGTGGTAAAACAAGGGCACGTTAAATACATTAGTTTTAATATTAGCTTACATTCCGGAGGCGAAGGAACACGGACAGGGAAACATTCAGAATCCAGACTCATCGATAGTACAAATCTTTCTTAGAACCCTGAACACATGTATGTATATAAAAGAAACACCATAAATAAGGTACAGAATATTTATGTGAACTATATATTAATGAAATAAATACCCTTGGAATGTTGTGTAAATAAAAAAAAGCAGTTAAGAATAATACTTATGAACTGTTATTTTATGCATCTAAACACCATTTGCGAACAACAGACCGATTAGACAAGTTACACTCGTACGTTGCACAATCCACACTCCACATTCACAGGCCACAACTGCTGCTTTTCAGGGTTGGTCATTTTATTAGCATGGGAAGCGATGGTCAAGAAAGATTGTGAGAGGCGCGGCTAGGCGTGGTGCGCGGCCAGTAGCGCGTCGAACACGTCGGCGGGCGCGCGGTCGGCGGGCCCGAAGTAGCTGGAGAGCGCGCAGGCGGCGGGCTCGCGCACGTTGTCGCTGGAGGCGAAGGGCGCGCGCGGCGCGGCGCGGCGCGGCGTGCCCTGCGCGCTCTGCGCCTTGCGCGCCGCCGCGCCCGCCGCGCCCGCCGCGCCCGCCTCGCTGTACCCCTCCCCGTGCCTATTCTCCTCCGGGTCATACAACGTGGCCTCCTTTAGGGAAATCTCCTTCGCGTCATTGTACGGATTCGTGAGATACTCGGCGTATAACTCGCTTTGATGGACGTCGCTGTTCTCGTCTACGCTATTACTGTGTTCCTCTGTTGTTTCTGCTATCTCGTTGTCGGCGTCCCTGTCGTCTGTTAGCTTGCTCTCGTCGCTCTGTTCGACCGGCCTCGGATACAGGATCGGCGTTTGGGCTTGCAGTGTAATTCCGATCGGTGTCGATATCATCTGTTATAATCCAATTTCTGATATTAGTGTGTTGAAAACTTTCGCTCATAACATAATCGATAAAATTCAAATATTTACTACATACATTTCATATGCTATTTTAATAATCATAAATGAAGTTAAGCCAGTAGGTGATAGACGTCATATCAATAAAAACAATATTATCATTCGTTAAATAAGTTTTCATCAACAAACAAACAAACGAGGACAGAAACTAAAATGTATTCAGATCCCAAAAGTAAGTATAAAGAGAGTGATAAATATGGAGAAAGCACATTGTATTTTACGATACCTACACGTTTTTGACATTCGGTGCTATCTATCTACCTGTTAAAGAACTTCGACTGATTTTAATATAAAAAATACACCAAAAGGTTTGCAATCCTAACAACTTTAGTAATATGCCGTTTACAGATTTAATTTGTTGCAAGGAAACAAAAATCCCTTGTAATGCAACAAACATATAACTACTCGTATATTATTGTATGCAATCCAAAATGAGTTTTTTTAGTAATAAAAAGACATGTTTAAGTAAAAAGAGAATTTTGACAGTAATTCAATAGTTCTTCAATAAGATTTGCTCGTTAGACCCACCTCATTCAAAGGTTGCAGGAGTACAGAAGAGGTCAAACCCGATTGGTCGTATAGAGGATTTCTTATAGGCACCATTCCACTGACCGGGGTGGATTGGACCCCGGCAGTCGCTACTGGCATCGGTGATGTTATGCCTGGGGCAGCATGACCCACTGCAGTTCCGGTCCCCGTGTTGATTGGTGAACTGGTCATCGAAGCGACCAATATGTTGGGCGACTGAGCCGTGGATCTTTGAATTTGGACGGGATGGGATTGCAGTGTGGGAGACACTTGAGGTTGCGCCTGAGTTTGGAAGGCTTGTCCACTGTTGGCTCCAATGTTTGGCACTAATGATAGGGGGACGCTGACGGCTATGTTGGCGTTAGTTTGGACAAATGTTTGACTGTTGGATATCATGTTTTGAAGAGAAGACTGTAGTTGTTGTGTGGGTATGTTGTGAGTGGAATTGTTTGAGGGTAGAATTGTTGGGGCGGTGAGCGTACTGGCGGATCCGATGGGCACGAGTGTGGGCATGGTGGGAGGGAGGGCGGTCTGCATGTGGGGCGGCACGGCTTGCGGCGGTCGTGCGTTGTCGTTGGCTGGAATATAGATTTGTTATGGAACAAATGAGACAAAATAAAATATATGCGGAAGTTTTATATCTCAAAAACTCACATTAAACACGAAAAGAAGGTAGGCAAAAATAGTGTTAATAATGATAATACAAGAAATATTTACCTTCCGGGAACAGTTCGTCCTTCAAAGTGGGTAGGAATTCACCAATGATATCCCAAGTGATGTACCACAACTCATTATAACCGTCGCCATTACTAAATATCTGAAAATTTACATACTATAATACATTTCAATCTTTCAGCAGTTCACAAACGAATAGCAATCGATATAATTTTATTTTTATATGTAAACTATGAATAAATTCAGATAATGGCTTGGAGATCTGTACATATTTGTAAGATTCCCCCCCCCTTCTTTGTAGGGTGACGTTACATATTTTGCACTTTAATAACTAAAAACTATCAAATGAAAACAGCAGTTTTGAAATATTGTTTTGGTTACCTATTCATTAAGAGATACATTTTTTAAATATCTTCTTTTAATACTTCGGTACATTTTAAAAGGTGGCATCATAGAATTTAGGACCCTTCTTCACCCTGTGTTACACAATATCACACTTTGTCGACCCCTTCCCCTTATGCAGTGTGAGGTATTTTGCGGATGATTTCTAATATAAAAGGTGCAATGAATAAATAGCAATAAGACGAGGGTGCGGACCCACCCTGACGGAGTGCATGACGAGCAGCATGTTCTTGAGCGACTCGAGCGCGGCCTCGCGCAGCGGCTCCTGCGGCGCGGCCAGCAGCGAGCGCTGCACGCGCAGCACGCGCGCCCACAGCGCCGCGAAGGAGCGGCGCGCGGCCAGCGCGGGCAGGTGCTGCAGGAACACCTTGCACAGCAGCGTGTCGGCGCGCGCCGCCGCCTCCGCGCGCCGCGGCGGCCGCGCCAGCAGCGGCAGCAGCACGTGCTCGAAGCACGCCTCCCAGCCCGCGCCGCCCAGCGCCGCCAGCGCCGGCGCCAGCAGCGCGCGCTGCAGGTACGCGATCGCGCTGTTGCTCACCTGCGCGCGCACACACACGTACACATGTACCGATATGCTCACACCGCACATGCTTCATAACACCGGTGAAGAGAAACAAAACGCTCACCATCCTCCGCCTGTCCGTGCAGAACTCGGCGATCCCTTGCAACAGCGGTTTCCAAGCTACTTCCCAGAGGTCATAATCTTCTGCTCCTATCAAAAAATAAAGACATTCATGTGATCACTGTCGATCAACTCTAAATATGCATACACCTTCGGAGCCATAATTAACAAAACACTATCTTTTATCTCCTCCCAATACTCAATGCCTCATAAATATAATATAAACAAAATTATACAAAAATATACTCGTATATCGAAAATCATCCATGTATAAAAAGTATATAACAATTATACAATATTGTCAGCCAGCATTAAGTAGTTAATAATAAATAAGATGTAACACGGTTGGTACTATTTACCACAATTGTACAAGTGTGTCTGTATGATGGCGTGTACGCGCGCGCGCGTTTTTGATTTGAGAGATATAAAGAGAAAAAAAGTAGGAGAGAACGAGAGTGTATCACCTTGTCCCTGGTCAGACTCATCCCGCCACCATTTGAATATCTGCGCCGTGCGGCTGTGCAGCGTGTGCATGAGGTCCAACAGCTGCAACAAGTGTTTCTTATTTATTTTATATCGATTTTGGAAACATTAACTTAAACTTCAGCTTAATAAAGCATCTCTAATAAACTAGTTGATATCTACAAGCTAGGTTAATATTATGGTTTCATATGCAAAACATATTTTGTTGTTTAGTAAAATTAAGACATATTTCTTTTACATTCTAAAAACATTTGATTTTTCGAGTCAATTTGCACATAGGTGGTAGTAACAATGGAAGTTGTGTCACCTGTATGCTGACGTTGTGATACTGGTCGTGCGCGGTGTCCAGCTCCTCGTCGCTGGACTCGTCGCCGCCGCGCTGCCGGCTGCGCGACTTACGCGAGTCCCTCGTCTTGCTCGATTTACCTGCTGGAATGAGTAACGGAATAATAGTAGAACCTAGCTGATACACCGTATTGATCAAAAAATTTTATACAGTTATAGTACACGTTACAGATATTTTGGAGCAACAGAGCTCTCTACACGTTAAGAGAACAATTCGAAAATAGGTTGCGCGAATAAGCAAATCAACTTATAACAACTTTTGCTAATAGAGTTTACATAGTGTCGTACTATAAGAGAGCATGAATGAGATAGTGAATAGTATAATGTAATATAGAGAGTGGAGGCGGTACCGGGGTGCAGCGTGGCGCGCGCCAGCAGGCGCAGCGCGCGCGTGGCGGCGCGGCAGTTGTGCGGCGTCACGTGCGCCACGTCGCGCACCACCAGCGCCAGCGCCTCCGCGCACCGCGCCAGCGCCGCCGCGCGCGGCGCCCGCAGCGCACGTGACTCCAGCCCCGCCTCCTTCTGCACCTGCGCATACCGCACGCTCACACTCACACTCAGGCACACCACACAACACAACACTCACCACCGCTCTACGCTTCATGAATAAACTTCTTAACTTAATACCTCGTACAACAATGAAGCTATGTTATCTGTATGATGACTGTAGGCTTTGGAATTAAAATCTTTGATTTCGTATGTAACTTAAATCGCAGTCTCGAACGTCTATTCCTCTCTCTCAGATCACCCGGAACATATTCATCTAAGCCCACTCACTACAATCCAGCCCTGCGACTGCGGAGATTGTGACAATTCGCTCTCCGACGACACGCTGGTAGGTCGTCTCTCATATTCATCTTCTGATCCCTCTGAACGACTCGATGCTGAAAGAGAAAAATACATGTGAGAAATGATGCCTTAAATTACTTATCAGTTTGGGTGATGAAAATGTGGGTTTTAAAGAAAAAAATTGATAATTATTGTTTGATAATAGTTATCTTTTTTTTTGTGTAAAATTTCTGCAATTTAATAGATTCTTTGAAGCGGCTAACTAAACTAGCTATTCGATAAATGCAATCTGCATTTTGCACACTCACTGGACGAAACAGCACTGACTGCATCTTGCGGCCAGGCACCGGCCCCAGCGGCGGTCAGTAGCGACAGCAGTAGCTCCCAGTCTTCACCACTGTGGATATTCTGGGCCGAAGTCTTCACCAGCTCATATAGACCGCAGGAGATCTTAACAATGAAAATACATTTATTTAGCCATATACGTAACTCTTATATTGAAAGCAGAGAATTTGTATGTAGTTTTAAACATATACATATAAATGAGTAAATTCTTTTATTTTAAATTTGTATCTTTGGTACTTTGAAAGCACTTACACAATTATGTTAAATTTTAACAATATTTTAAAATCTCTTCAACAAATATTTGCTCTGGCGTCTTAATTCAGAGTATGCAAAAATATGTTTTATGTCTTTCTTATTTGCTCAGGTAGATAAATGTCTAGCAATGGGAGGTTGAATTTAAACTTGTGATGTCAGAGCCTTACTATGATATAAATGAATACTTAGTTTTGAAACGAAATTATTTTCCGAATGTATTCATAGGAACTGAACAAATTATAATGAAGACCAAAATATATCACAGGTTACAAATGAATAGAAACATAAAACACAATGGTTATGAAATAGTATGAACAGTTGTGGTACACAAATGAGAGGCAGGCGAGAGTACGGACCACTTCTGCCTGTTGGTAGAAGAGCTTGTAGGGCAGGCGGTAGAGCAGGCGCAGGTGGTGTAGCACGAGCGGCGCGCAGTGCTCGCAGCGCATGAGGCGCGCGGCCGTGCGCAGCAGCGCCGTGAGCGCGCGCCGCAGCGCCTCGCCGCCGCGCGCGCCCGCCCACCACACCACGCGCTCCACGTGCGCGCCCGCCTCCTCCCACACCGACACCAGCCGGTCCCTGCCGCCACACGCCCATCCTCTTACCCGCTTTAACGACACCTCCTTCGACACTCATCTTATAACGGTTCAACATTGTTTCTAGAAGGATCGATGTATGATACAGGTACATAACTACTTAACGACGGTAAAGTTGTCTAGACTACTGCTTTATGGAAATATACACTTAACTGGAGGGCAAAAGAGAATATATGAAATATAATATCATATAAAAGATTTTCTACCTTCCTTTTTCTCCTTCTTTTGTTAAATTAAGACCCTTAAGTTAACATATAAAACATACGCTTTAAAATCTCATTTATATACAATAGCAAGGAGTAACAAAAATTTTTTTTTTCCATATTATCGTCAGCACGTTATATTTATTTTAACATATGGTGACCCCAACTCACCTGTTCTGGATCAAGGTCTGTCCCAATAATTCCAGGAAGAATATAGTGATGTCCTCCAGTTGAGGATTGAGCTGCAAGCTCTCCGCATCCGGAGGAGTGCCTATTGCCACCATGGCTCGAACTAATTCCTAATAAAATGAACACATGATATATTACTTATATGAAATTAAAAATAAAAGTTAAGGATTATGTAATAAAATTATGATATTATGTGGCCAAATCAGAAACAGTTTTCTAATTATCAACTACCCTACGATAACAAGACATCTGATAATCCTTTATGTATAAATCTGTTTATACAATGAGAGAAGAAATCCATGGACCAGGTCAAGGTTATACAAAATATGGCAGTCAAGAATTGATATATTGGTCACCTGCAAGCTCTCTAACTGCAGAAACTTGGTCTCGGTGATGAGCAGGCCGGGGAAGTTGCACTTGGCCACGCACTCGGCCGCCACGTCTATCAGCGCCTTCTCGTGCGGCGTGGGCGTGCGGATACCTGACGTGTACGTAACATTATTATTATATCTTGTCGCCAGGTTCCTCACAGAGTAGACAGAGAGTTCCGAGTGATAAATATCTCTCAACACATAATATAATTTAAATCATATTAAGCATAATGCAATATTATATTATTATTTAATTATCACTCCAGGTTCCTTTAGTAGCAAGAGGGCACCAAATGTTAATATCTCAATTCTAACAGACCTGCCATGGGCCTTCTACTTTCATTACTCTATTCATAAACGGATATAGCCCCACTGGAGTAAAGATCTTACCAGATTCACCCAAAGCGATGTAGGAGTACAGACTGGATAGAAGACCAGAGTCGGGGCCGCGGGGTGTTTCTCTTATCAGTGGGACCGTACCACTCGGTGAGAGATAGTCTTCGGCTTCCATTAGGCACTGTCATAACATAATTGTTTTTTAACATAATGTTTCTGTTTGTTAATTTTGTAAATTGTGATTTTTATTAGTTTACCGCAGCTTTATGTACTTTATAATATTTATTACAGTATATTTTATAAATTAAGCGGCAAAAGACACTACGATAAGGGATAGAACTCATTGCGGTATTTTTACGAATGCGTTTATATATGCAGGCTAACAGCATGACAGCATATTGTATTGCTGAGGGAGTGGGGGAGACTTAGTAAGTGTTATGGTCGTGCGGCACCTTGGGCAGGAGACGCGCGACGTAGAGCGTGCGCACGATGTCGAGCAGCGCGCGCCACGCCGCGCGCACCCCGTCCGCGTGCCGCGCCGCCACCGAGCACGCACGTCGCGTCGCCGCCTGCGCCTTGCCCGACTGCCCCAGCGACACGCCTGCGCACACCGACCTTACTATTCAACGTGCTCTATTTCACGGTGTCGGTTAAAGAATACGTGTGAGGCGGTCGGTAGTACCGATGGCGATGTAGGTGGCGTGGTGCGGCGCCAGCAGGCCAGTGAACTTGCAGAGCGTGAGCAGCAGCGTATCGAGCGCCAGCGCGTCGTTGGGCAAGCGCGCGGCCAGCGCCGCCAGCCGCTCGAGCGCGGCCAGCGCCAGGAGCGCGCCGCTGTCGCGCGCGTTGCTCTCCACCTCCTCGACGGTCGGCGCACTCGCTCGCTCGAACGCCGCCGACAGCGCGGTCACCTGCGACATCAGTTTGTTGCTAATAAAACTGCATATTTCATTATTTACAATGTTTAACTTCTCGTTATAAATTAATTTAAAAAACGAAATTATTGTTTCTAAGAAACATCATAATAATTAAATGTTGGTGTTTTTATAGGTGTTTATATATATTTACATATGTAGTTGTACACTATTAATATTAATAAAATAAGGTAAATTAATAATTAAATAAAGAGGTTATCTATGTCGTCATTAAGAAAAATCGAAAAATTCAAGTAGGACGTGTGTATGAATTTTCGAGGCAAAATTATTATGAATGTGACTAGTAGCGCCATGTAAGCAGGAGGCGGTACTGACGGCGAGCGGGCCGGCGGCGGCCAGCAGGCGCGCGAGGGGCGCGGGCGGCGCGGGCGGCGCGCGCGGCGCGGCGCGCCAGGCGGCGGCGGGCGCGCGGCCGCGGCGCTGCAGCACGCGCCACAGGTACGCGTCGCGCACCGGCCCCACGCGCTCCGCCGGCATCACCATCTCCTCGCCCCTGCCACACACACCCCTTGTATTAGCACTCGCCCTCTACTTCCCTCCGCGTACTTTCTGCCCCTTGTAAGTATTATTTATGTATATGCTCAAATGATCTCGCAATTTACAATTAGCAACATGCACGAGACCTAAAAATATCGTAAACACGAACACAAGTAGGCTTTTGTTTAAAACTTATAGTGAATAAATCTATGTCCAGCAGTGGACGGAATTAGGCTGATAATGATGATGAATAGACGTCTCCTGTATATTTTAAAATAACCATAAATAATTCATTAAAAAATAAAATTAATTAAGGTTTAAAATTCCTGAACCGAATTAGATCTTGCGGAAAACTTAGTAACTCCCTTAGTGGAGATTGAAGACAACCTCAAGCATGAGCTGAACTCCTAGCAACTCACTTGATGGAGTGGAAGATGGCCTCGAGCATGGGCTGGTCGAAGTCGCCGGAGCCGTTGCAGCCGCGCAGGTTGCGCACGAAGTCGTCCACGGTCATGGGCACGTTGAGCTTCTTGGCGTTGTGGTTGTGCTGGTCCATGTTGAGCATGATCACCGCATACGCCAGCCGGAACGCCGCGTCCGTGTTCGCGAACGGCTCGCCGTTCGTCGTCTGGTGACCGAACCATACTTATGTTTAAGGTCGTGGTTGCAGTTCGATTTTATTAAATTATGGGATGTACCCGACTACTTCGTTGTGAAATAAATAATCGATACACACGCCATCATTGCAAACTAGTCAGAGTCTGTACTGTGGTTGTTGCAACCTGACAGTTAATTAACTACTTATTATATTCTTATACAGTGTACGTTTTGCTCGCAGACGGGCATCGAACCCACAATCTAGGATTTGCAGTCGGGATAAGAAACAACTATACCAATGGCTGAATAAATATAATTTTAAAAGTTATATTTATTTTCATTTTTCGTCTTCAACCGTTCGTAAATAAAAAGAACAAAATATTAGACGACGGACATTAAAAGAGAAATAATTTTCAAAACAAAGACATTATTAAGACTCACATGCCAACGCTCAGCGAACTTTTCCATCACGAGAAAAATGAGCGGAGCTTCGCCGGGTAGTCGAAATGTCTCCAGGTACAGTCTGAGCGCCTGCTCAATCCTGAGCCCCGCGTAGTCGAAGCTCTGAGCGAACGCGCTCAGCACACTCATCGACTCGTCTGTAGCATCTTCACCTCTTGACGACCTTTTGCAGATATATTCACCTGTTCAAGACAAAGGCAAAAACGTCATTGATTAATAAACTTATTTCATGTCTGTGGTGCTGTTTTATAATTTTTTTTTGATTTTAATGATGAAAATGATATTTCAGTACAAGATATCAGTGACCAAGACTATCTGAAGGATTTTGCATGACTGATCTTATGGTACCAGAGTAGGGACTAGGTTAAACTCTCTCTTAGGCAGGACGGATGGTACTATTCAATACTTACCAATCATTTTCTTATCCAAATCGGGGTTTTCTCTGAGGAACATGGCGACCTCGTGAGGATCCAGGGGTGTTGCCAAAACACCGTGCTCCTGTAGGAACTCGATGCCGCGCTCCGGCTTCTGGTTGAACAGCTGTGTGCCCTGAGTCACCCACTGGAAACAATTTTATGTATAACACACTGATCCGGGCGGCATATGTACATATACAATAATTATATTCATAGATACCAGTGGTTTTAGGAAATATTGTGGATTTAACAATTACCACAGACCACACTTTTACATTGCATACTGGCAGCACATTCAGCTGATAATTAAGGTTATTTCAATAATTCAAGTCATCATTTTGAATACTGATTTATATTTAAAAAATTATAGCGTTTGAACACTAAGTATTACTTAGTAAAAAGTTCATAATAACCCTACAACACCGTTTCGACCCTCTTGCCATTTTACTTATTCCACTATGCCCAGTAAATATACCTTCTTCATATTCCTGATGTTGTCCAACTCAGCTTCGGTGGGCAGTTCCGTGGTAGGTTTGTGCCTGCCGAGCCTGCCGCCGCCGAAGTACTGGCTGATATCGTGGGTCACGTGGTCGCTGGCCACCGACGCGTCGTCCAGCCCACCCAGCTCCAAGGATACGTGACCACCTCGACCATACGTATCCTTGGAATCACTTTCTTCGCAGACATCCTCCTCATCCTTTGTTTCCTTCTGACTTAATCCCATCTCTATCGCCTCGATGATGGTCATCAGCGCCTCCAGGGACAGCGTGTGGGTGAGATAGTCCGTTGAGGATACTACGTTCTTTGACAGTATCTTGGTCAATTCTTCAAACACATTTGTACAGTATACATCACAGTCAAAGTTTAAATACAGCTCAGTACATAGGCCAGGTATCCTGAACATTTGGGCCAAACTCTCCAACGCTAAATGATGGAACTCCTTGACCTCGTACGCGACATTCGTTGTATCAGCTGATATGATTTCTAGGACCTTCTTGAAGTACGCCTCCATTTGGAACTTTAAATGGAATCTGAGCGCCTCAAATAGCAAGAAGGATATTTGCAGGTCCAATGCGAATATTGATATCCTGTCAGTGCTGAGGAGCTGGAAAGGAAATTTAAATAATTACTTAAATAATTTATTTATCTAATATATTTATGTATAGTTCGCATTTTGTACAATCTACCTAGAGTCTTGGTGTTACAATAAATATTAAATAAATAAATAGTATGGTATAGTTCACACAGTAAGACTGAAGTATTTGACAAGAGTTATATTTAAGATATTAAAGGTCTTGAGACAAGTCCATGTGTATATTAGAGACAATGTCTATCTGCAGCTTCGAATAGGACAGATACTAGCAACTATTAGATGCACTTATACTTTCTTTGCTAATACCATCAAGTCTTACAGTCTGATTGAAACTAATTTCTGTGTTCTATCACCCATTAATACTTAGCTGTTAATAGTGTTATTAACAACTAATATCCAATCGAATCAAATGTCGTTTACAATTCTATTCCCATAGGACTATTCATGTTAGGTTGTGACACTGCCTGCAATTTCGCCAGAAAAGGTTTTGCTGTATATTGTAAAGATAGCTAAATAATACAATAATAAGGGTATTACGTTCAAAAGGTTCCAACACAAGGGGTCCTTGACGAGGTAGAGCAGCGAGGGGTACTTGGCGAGCTGGTCGGCGCCCACCTCGAGCGCCGTGCCCACCAGGCTCAGCCCCAGGTGCAGCATGGCCGGCGTGTTCTGCGTGTCCAGCCGGTTGCACAGCGAGATCAAAAACCTACGGGTTGAATAGTTGGGGATTGTCCAAATATACAATGAAATTATTTTGACGAAAGAAACTTGAAAAATTGACATAAAAGAGAATGAAACATTATCATTTTACTACAAAGGTTCCAGTAACTCTGCTGGTACCACAGTAGTAAAATGATAATTTTATTTTATTTTATTGCAAGCGCGTTTGCCGGTCGGGAGGTCCTGGGTTCAATTCCCCAGTCCGGTGCTATTGGATGTTTCTAATTTAGAATTTCTAGTAGTGACTCGGAGTCTGGATTTGTGCCTGGTGTATGGCAATAGGCTCACCACCTATTCCATGGAAGATCTTAACTAGTGAAACGGGGAGTGTACTACACTCCTCTGCCTACCCCTTCGGGGATTACAGGCGGGAATATACGTTTTTTTTAACATTATAGTAAAAAAATCTTGTGGTTGATAATAAGTTGGTCAGTTAGCTGTACGAGCGCTGTGCATAAGCGCATGGTATATGTTATTGTTATATTACGCCAGGTTCCTTAAGGAATAGGCACATAGCGTTGAGGGCCAAGCAATGCTCTCGTTATATACCTGACGTACTTCTTCTACATTTTTCACGTTTTTACAATATACAATTACAATACCCCAGTAATGACTACCTGAACAGTTCCCTGACGCACACCAGTCCGTACGGCTGCAGATTGAGGGTCTCTTCCTGCGGCGTGAACCTCACTCCCCTGTGGTTCACGTACTCCTCCAGCTTCTCGCAGCTCTCGTTGTGTGGTTGTGGCTCCGGTTTCGTTTGCTCCGACTCTTTGCCTTGTTGCTCTGATACTTCTGAAACCGAGGAACAAAATTTAGTCTAAATCACGATGGGACTGGGAAAGAGAATTGACCTATGACAAAGGTGGTGTAGGGTTTCTGTGTATTGATGGTTGAACAGATGTATAGAATCAACGAAGAAACCTTTATTCGCAGTCATTGCAGCACATATGGAAATATCGACAAAATTACATTTTAACATGTAGCTTGACTTGAAAAGGGTTATTGGATGGGTTTATTCAGGAGGGTAAGACAAAAAGCATTGTACAGCTATGTTGGCCCGGGCATCTGATAAGAACTTAATCAGGCGAAATCGCGGTCAAACGCTAGCCTGTTATATAGTTTTAAAAATCCATCATGTCATTGGAATTTCATGTGAAGTATAAAGTCTAACCATAATACAGACGATGTGAACAGTTACTTAATAGAATGTTGTCATCACTAACTTGGTACATACTGAGCTCCAACTCGCATACCCTCAAATGAGATAGTATTTAATTATCTAACAGGCTCCATATTAAAAAAAAAACATATGCAAAGTTCAAACCGCCTTTAAAACGGTAAGAAAAAAAATCTAACCTTCAACTATTTCCGCCGCAATCTCTTCCGCCTTCACATTTTCCGTCTCTTCTTTGTTCTCCCCACCGTCCACGTTATCCGTGCTCTCGGGGTTGACACACTTCTCCAGCAGCTGTGTTATCGAGGTGTTGCCATTCGCCAGGTCCATAGATGAGTGTCGTGCATGCTTCTTCGTGGGGCTCTGTATCTCGCCTGGCGGCTCTATCGTTATATCAGCTTCGTTGATCGAGTCTTTAGTTTTGCTGTTCATGGTAATCATAGACAGTTTTTAGTATTCTTTTTTATTAAGACAAAAATGATTAAGCATTTTCTTTTTAATGTAAGACTACCAATTTTAAATTCAATATTAATATGAGTATCATCATCATATCATCATATTGAATATTTAATCAGCTGTTTTGTTTAATATTTTAAATGATGTTTATTTAAATAGCTTCATATGTGTTCACATTCAAACTAAGCATAAAGACTACATGAAATTGTCAAAGTCCAAAATAAATAAACAAATCGAAAATAAATATTTAATTCAATATGAACAATTGACTATATTATATAATTTATTTCATATAAATGAATTAAATTGACCATCCTGAATTCCTACTTAATGTCAATTATTTATACCTCGTTTTTTTCATTTCTTCCGCTTCAGTGCTAACAAGTTCCATTGAAGGTTTCCTCTCGAGAGAATAAGTGCCTGGAATAAAATATTTAATTACTAAGTACTAAGCACTATTATTACTTTTTATGTCCTTTAATATTACTCTACACTGTATCATTGCCAACGGATATTAAAGGTTAAAAAAATATTCTGTAACCTATTATTAAAACGAATATAGATTTAATATTAATTCATATATTGTTATATGTGTTTGAGATTATGTTATACGTAACACTTATAAACAAAACCATTTCTCCATCCCTAAACATCAGGATTAAACAAAATAGTTTCGCTATTTACCAACAGATGGCACTGTACGACATAGTTGTGAATCACGCTAACGGTTGTACTCCGTAGCGTGTATAAGAGAGCGGCTGAAGCACTGCCGGACAAAAAAAGGGTGTTCGCCGCTTGGATGGCGCGCGTGCCGGCAACGGCGCGCGGGGTATGGCCATCAAGACATACCCAACACATAATTTTTATAACCGTGGGGCAGCTGGCTACTCTTATGTACCGGCGCCTCCTTGAAGCGAACTGACTACCACTGGTTAAGTAGACAACCGAAATTTAAGCACCAAAAATTTAAATCCATAGTGAAATGGAAAAATCGTTTTGGAAATGAAAATGTGTACCTGGTATTAGATTAAAATCTGTTATATAATTTTTTATAGCAACACTCAGTCGAAAAATTAAAAGCAATTACTATTTTACAAAATACAGATGATGATCTAATTGAGTTCATTCACCATTAGTGATTTTGCATATATCTTTGTATATAAGTACTCCAGCAGTGTCTAAATTAAACATTGATATAAACAAAGATGTCTTCTGGAATTCATCACCAATATACATATTTCCCCATATGAATTGTATGTCTATTAATGATTCTATGTCTTTTATGATGATGGAATGTCTATTCCATCATCATAAAAGAGTTGATGGTGATCATAGTATGCTTGCCCAAAAGAATGGATCATATGGAAATCACTGCTTATTGGCAGGTGCAACACAGACATTTCTACTGATTTCCACCACTTGCAACCCCTCCAGCTGGTACAATGAACAGTAGTATCTATTATCTACAATCTTTGCAACTGGTACATCATAAGTCTAAAAATACTGTATAGCAACTCACTGTGTGCAACACTCATTAGTTTCTTCTTGCTACTTTTTTCTCTTCTCTTGAGCGAGAAACCAACTGTTGTGAAAGTGGCCGCTGTGTCTTCATGAGTGAATTGTGGAAGTCTCATGAAGATCAATTGAGTCATGTCCCGGAGACACTGTTCAGCATTACGTCGGAGAAGTTCTGTAAAAGACATAATTATGGAGGTTTTACGAGACTTGTACTTAATATATGAATGTGGAACAAACATGTCAAGTCTGCATGGATAAAGATTATGAACATTTGGTGCTCTTCATTTACTCAGTAAGAGACCTGACATGACAACATAATATTAACAACAACTATTATTAACAGTTTCATGTGTATTGTTTAATAGTTGATGATATTTTAATGTTTCATAGTTGCATCTCATACTTAAAGATTTCATAAAAAAATAGATGTTATTTTTTTTTATTTAAAATTCATTTTGCCAGTTCATTTCCACAACACTATTCTAAAGTGAAGAATTATTATTCAGACAATTCAGGGTTTATTCAGCAGTATAAAAATTTGAATTCAGTGTGTAACTGTGAAGCACATGTGATAGCCTAGTGGTTAAGAATTCAGCCCCTCACTCCGGGGGTGCCGGGTTCAAACCCACGGCGTGCTCCTCTTTACAAAAAGTGCGTTTTAAGTTTAAATATCACTTGCTATCATTTTAGAAAAAAAATTCTAAGGTGTGTGAA